>JACGCM010001982.1:0-30950 GCA_014058105.1 Kingdonia uniflora | reverse complement strand
CCCTAATTGAGAGAGTGAGACTTTAATTATGTGAGCGCCATTGTTGCAGAGAGAGAGGGAGAGAGAGAGTATGTGAAAAAAAACAAATTGAGATGAGAAATTGGTTTTCAAATGATAGATGATATGAGGAGAAAAAGATCAAATTTCAAATGGGTGCCACATAGGCAGTACAATGGTGGCAACCTGTGTGGTGCGGGGAGAGTGTAGCGTGAGTGTAGGAGTTTGGGAGTGTAGGCGAATCATCTCCCATATAAGTTTACCAATCTATAGTACCAAAAGAACAAGAAAATTTGAGCACTATAACCCCCATTTATTGATCTCGTATTTACCATTATGACATCCATTGCCTTTTTGGTGTTTGGCTAGTGGTTTGGGACCACATTTTGGAGATAAGAGAGAGTGGTCACGACTTGGAAACCCAACATGTGGGGGTCATTCGCCAAGATTTTATCTTGACAAAAGAACAAAAAAAACTATGGCCTCCATTTTTGACATGGATGGCCGTTAGTGACCCCCAATACGGGATAGTAACCCCAATGTGGCCGTGGTCTGGCATGGTCGTCTGTAATCTTTAGTAACCCCCTTTCGCCTGTACTATTAATCCATATACGATTGAGAAGCTGTAGTTAGTAGAGAAACACGAAGAACACCAAATTGGGCAAAATAAAGCTTAATTGTTTAAAAAAACGAAGTAGATTACAATGAATCACTCCAAAAACCTAGGCTTCTCTCAGAACTCTCTCTAGATCTAACATAAAAAATTACCCTAGAAAATAACATAAGTTCCCTTTATATAGAGGGAACTCGAATTACAAATCCCACGCATCGAGGCCAAAACACGCCTCATAAACACCATCACCGCCTAAAGGAAAAGGGTAAATTGCGCCTTTGTTCGAACAAAACAAGTTTTTATTCGAATAATCAAAAATGTATTCGAATACACCATAATTTGTATTCGAATAAATTGATCAGGCTGAAATATATTCAAACAAACATAAGTCTATTATAATAAAACTGATCAGGCTAAAATATATTCGAATAGGAAAAGACTCTATTCGAATACAAAAGGGTGTATTCGAACAGACTAAAAAGTTTGTTCGAATAGACTTATTAAAAGTCAAAAAACTTATATCCTCCTGGATCATGGCTCCCCCGAGCCTTGAGCTCCTGTTCGAGCCAGAACTGGAGATGTGGGAATGCAGCGCTGTTCATTACCCTGTGTACCACTTCGACGTACTAGGTAGCTGACCCTTCTTTCCAACTTGAAACGAATCAAAACGAATACATGTCTTGCCTGGCAGCAACTTACGGCAAAACATACTACACCGTTTAGGATAATATCCTAAACATATCCTGACGTAACAAAAGGTGTATCTGCATAGAAACCAACATAGCGGAAGTAGTTGGTAATGGGGGTCGAGATAACTTATCAGCCAATTTGTTGTCCACTTCCTTCTTAAGCTGTATAATCAAGGGAAATTGTTGGAGATACGATAGCCCCTTCATCTAGCGAGCTTACTACAACTTTGACTGTGTAGCTAAAAACTAGAACGGTCTGTGATCAATATGTACCACAACCTCCTCTTGCAACTTCCTTTATCGGTTTGTTGCTTAAAAAATACTCTAGCCGACATACCCTCCTGAATCGGTCGTACCATAACACAAACTTGCCGCTCGCATTATCCAAACCGCTTTACCTAAGTCGTCGTTACCAAAGGGACGGAGTGACATGCTCTTACAAGCATTGATATGGAACTCCTTTCCCTTCTTCACAAGCGATACTTGCGAACTCTACGGTAATGAATCGTATTGCGGTCCCAAAGATAAGGGATACCCAAGATAACCTGATAACATCCAAAGGAACCACCTTACACGTTACCTCATCAATAAACTTCTCATAAATCACAAACTGAATGTACACTGCTTCATGACCATCACATCGCATCTTTCTAAAACCACCCTAAACATACGGCTTAGGATGAGTTATAGTCGTCAAACCCATCTTATTCACCAACGTCGCAGAAATTAAATTTTTCTGACTACCCGGATCTATAATGGCCTTGACTAAACTCTGTTTTACCTTAATCCTGACATGAAAAGCTCTTCCCGACTCTTTCCTCGGTAGCCAAAGTCTGCTGAAACATAAGTATAAGCTTAGGATTCGGTTTCTCTAAGCCCGGAAGGTCAACAACCTCAGCGGCCAGTGCATATTTCTCTTTATTGCGCTTCTCCTCCTTCGGCCTAAGCTCCGGGTGAAGTTTTCAACAATAAAAAAAAAATGGCACTCGCCTTACAATGATTGCAATGAAATTCCTTGAACGAAGACCCCTCTCTTTGGCCTCTTCCTTATGCTCGTTTTTCCAACTAGACTTGTACCCCGACTTGATCTTGTCATCTTCTTTGTCACTTTTCAAGTACTTGCCTTCAATGACAATTTCCTTCACGGTAGCGTCCTAGATATTGGGCACAGTAAAGAGCTTCAAATCTCTCCTAATGGACTCCGACAAACCCCCCGTGTACTTCATAAATACTTCGTACACGTCCACATCAATGTCCATAACCAAAGCTTGGTTATGGAACGCCGTAGTGTACTCTTGTACAGATTGCTCAAACTTTTGGCATAATTGTGCCATTTATACATATCTCTTGCTCATACCCCGGAATATAAAACTATTTCGCACTAAAACCTTGAATTCTTTCCAACCCAAATCTCCTACATCGTGGCATTTCTGATAAGATTTCTACCCGTGATATATGACTTGTAAATTTCAATGTAGCAAAACATATTTGTTGAGCATTAGAGTATTTGTAAACAAAAAATAGGTTTCTAACCTATCCAACCAATTATCCAATATCTCGGCATCGATCGAATCGTCGAATACCGGAATTTCAATCTTAAAAACCAATACGAAGATTACGCAAAAGATTCGTGGACTTACCAATAACCGATCGCTCCTCGTTGGATTGGCAGCACTAGAATCATCAAAAATTAGAATGTCCTCGTCACCATCCACCTCCATAACCCCTTTCTTCTTCGAAGGCCTTGCCATTTTACCGAAGTGGCAGCCTTAGCGAGGTTTGTGAGACGCAACTGCTTTACTAACTCCCTACAGTAGAAGTTAGGGTGGAAACTGTCGTTTCCAAAATCGTGAGTCTCTTGTTGGGATCACCCATCTCCAAATCGTCCTTCTTTTTGAATTAGGATTGCGATGGATCTTCAACGGACTCACTAATTCTCATTCGTTTACTTGAGACGGTCGCGTGTAGAGACCATACACCACAATTAACCCCCGAGAATCAAAACTGGAAAACTGATACCACTTAATCTACAATTCTATTAAGAAGCTTTTAGTTAGTAGTGAAATACGAAGAACACCAAAATTGGGCAAAATAAAGCTTAATTGCTTAAAAAAAGCGAAGTAGATTACAATGAATAACTCCAAAATCCCTAGGCTTCTCTCAGAACTCTCTATAGATCTAACATAAAAACTTACCCTATAAATAACCTAAGGTCCCTCTATATAGAGGGAACTCAGAATTACAAATCCCACGCATCTCGAGGCAAAAACACGCCTCATAAATTCTATCATCGCCTAAAGAAAAAAGGCTGAACGCGTCTCTGTTTGAACAAAACAAATTTATGTTCGAATAAACAAAAAGTATTCGAATACACATAATTTGTATTCAAATAAAACTGATCAAGCTGAAATATATTCGAACAGACATAAGTCTATTCTAATAAAATTGATCAGGCTGAAATGCATTCGAATAGAAAAAGACTCTATTCGAATAAAAAAGGGTGTAAAAGTCTGTTCGAATAGACTTATTAAAAGTCAAAAAAACTCAGATCCTCCCGGATCAACTACCCCCTATTTTTGCCATAGGCAAACTGCTAAACCCCATTATGAGGTTGGGATGGTCATGTCCCTGCATGATCCCTTTTGCCCATGTTGATCCATTTATTTTTATTTTTTAAGCAAGAGAAAATATATAAAGCGCCTATCGACGAGAGGAGGGAGGATAAACAGAGCTTACAAGGTTAGTAGCCTCTATCGGCTCAAAAGAAGCAAAATGGGGGGAAGAGGCACCCGGGCGGCTAAACAATGCGCTTCAAATTACAACTACGACCAATATGTTCAAAATGGAAATCAACAAAACAATCAGACAGGGCTCACAAATCTTGAGCGAGTGTGAGGGCTCCCAGGTCAGGTCCTCGGATCGGTCTCTGAAGGCTCTGACCAACCTCTGGCAGTCAGTCAGCAGAAGAACTCTAGACAAACCACACCGCTGAGCTGCCTCAAGCCCTCTAATCACTGTGATCGCTTCTGCCTCTTCCGGATCAGTTGCTCGAGCATGCCCGTAGCCTGCACAAAGAACAGATGGAAGATGGTTTCTAATAGTAACCCCCGTCCCGCTTAGGTTGGCCTGGGTTGTCCAGGAGGCGTCCACCTGGATGATGTGCCACCCTCCTGGACTATGGGTGGGAGGTTCGGGGCGGGCGGGGAGCGAGGACAAGCGCTGGGAGATCATTGAGGCGTAGGTGTTTGGCGTGCTTCACGATTTCTTTTGGGTTATGTTTTTTGCCTCAAAAACAAGAAGGTTCGTGCTCATCCAAATGGCATACATATGGAACAAAAAATTTTGCAATACAAAGAGATGTTAGAACCGTTGCGAGAAAGCAGAAAGCATCGATGGAAAATATCCAGTAAGGAATCTGAATAGGTCGTGAGATGAAATTCAATGTTGAGGTCAGATTCATACCAGATGTCTCTGATCTTGGGCAGAAGAAAAGCGCATGAGCTTGTCTCCGTTTCGGTGCCGCACTGGGGTAAATTTTTTGTGTCCCAGTCCTCATTACCATGCTAGAGGTAAAATTTTGTCGGGATGCCATTCTGGATTGCTTTCTAGAGGAACAATTGCAGACGGAAAGACACCTGTAACTTCCAAATAAAATCCCAGGACAGACCAGAACGGTTTGCGAGGAAAGTGTCCGGAGTTTGCTGGTGGTTGGTGGGGTAGTGTGGTTGTGAACAGATTTCGCAGTGAGGATGCCATTCTTTTCCGGAGTCCACCTAGGATATTTTTGTAGGGTATCTTTTGTAGAATCCATATGGATTCTTGTTTTTTGTGTTTGTTTTTTCAAAGCAAGCTGGGGGTTGAAAGCATACCCTTGTGCCATATTACCCAGCCTACAAGATTTACAAGAAGCAGAGGTTCCGAGATCAATTCACTACAAACAGAGGCCACTCGTCTGACTAAACACGTCATGTGGGTTGGCGGGGTTCTCACAATCCCCAGTGACGAGTCGGGCAAATGGTGATGAATTATAAATCAAGATCACACGACAAACTTAAATTGTTCTTGTATGAAGATACTTAAATTTGAGAGTTCCTGTCACTAATGAAATTATCTCTACTAGGCCTGACATTAGTATTGATCGCCTTCTTCACTCGATTGGTAATACTACTTGTTCACATTTAAAAAAAACTCTGATACAGCATCGAAGTACCCAAAACTCATGGCATGGAAACAAAAGGTGCATGGAGGATAATCTTTCGGAATCATTTCCCCTTATAACAACATTCTTTAAAATGTCTCAAAACTCACAAATTGAACTATTGTTGTTGCACCGTCTTCTAATGGGTTTCAATCAATTTTCTCCAAAACAATATATATCGGCTCCAAAAGGTCGTGATAGTATCTACCACAACGTCAAAAGAAATGTTAGCAACAAACCAGAGCTACGAGAACCACCACTGCCTACTTCAACGTGCACCGACGATCTTATATTTCAAGTATTAATCATAGAAGTTAATTTGATTCTTTTATTTCTTCAGTCTTAGAGTTGGATCAGTTGACGTAAATTTAACGGAAAAATATCTTCACTATTAATTTCCATCGAATAGTCTTTTAACTATCAATCTACTAACTGCCTCGCTAAGATGAAACGGATCCAGAAGAAATATTTTGACCGGTCCGGGCAGTATGTCGATTGTGAGCCACATGAAACAACCTCCCGTACAACATGCAGAGTCTATAACTTCAAGTTCAAAGCCTGTCAAAATAAATCGAAAATCAAAACAATCTGAAGAAGAAAAAGAAAAGAAAGAAAAACCTAAAGACAAACTATACTAACCGTAGTCGGTGTAATGCAGAAGTAAATCGGATAGGATACCGTAAACGTTCAAGTGAACAAATATAGTGTCTGGGAGTCTGGTATTGAGTTCGATAATAAGATCCTGTAGCTGCTAATTAAACGCGATTTGACCGAAGAACACAATTGTTTCCGGTCATTGGATTGGTTTCCCTCTGAACTGGCAAACATCCATTGGTCCGACACCAAAAAAATTCTAGCACCTAAACTGTGCAATCTCTACAATATTAGATACCACATTATAAAATAAAAAAAATAAAAAATAAAAACGGTTGCCACGAGCATTATACGGTTAAAAAATTGTAAAAAAAAAACACCGTCAGTCGACGCCTATTTTGTGATGACCATATTTATAAACTCGTCAGTGGTATCAATATTTGCGACCCTACAACCGGAGTTAAGTAATTGGTAGGAAGGCGGCATAGCAAATCTTTAAGAAGCCAACAAATATCATGCACTGGCTATGTAAAAGAAAGAAAAAAAAACTACGAACTGTAGAGCCAGTTGCGTTAAGAATTTCGCTCCACGGACGCATAATCGGAAGTCAAGTATGGCGGAGAGTAACCCGTTGCCCCTAATTCGTCAGCTAGAACATTACAAAAAAACACATAAATAAACTTTGTAAAATCAAACTAAAATTAACACAAATATTTACGGGTTCTTAATATATCTTTACCTATTAAATCAGTAACGGTTTTTCCATTAGAGAAACGGCCTGTGGGGCGTCCACCGTTGGGTATGAAATCGATACCATTGGGTGCCATATCAGCCTTGCCTATTGAGAGTAAGTAATTGTTGTTTCTAGTATTAGCACCGAGTCCCCGAAAATGAATAAAGGAAGGACTTTTTTTTGCATAACCAAGATTACTACCTGTATCAACGAAACAAGTCATATTGTGAATTTTAGGTTACGGGCATCTTATAATTTTACAATAGTTACATAATGCATTGCCCTACGAGTATAATCTATCAAAAAATTTTCATGACTAGTTTCGTGACAATAACGTACGACACTTAATTACCACCACTTGTGTTGAAGGAGATCTTCTTTGGTTGTTGATATGAGAAGAGCCCACCATTATCGAGTATGATCCAAGAAAAATTGCAACGTTGAAGGTCTTCTCACGCTTTATGACTTAATAAATCCCAATTCTCCACAACTAATGCCTAAAAGAGTGAACATGAACATTATGAAATTGGCCTAGTAATTCCTATAAGGAAATAACATCCCACGAGATCTTACGTAAAGTTAGTCCAAATTTTGGGTTTAGCCAAAGATTTAGCATAGTAATCACTTATCACAACCTTTCTTTCAGGGAAGGTAGCTACTCTCTCTTCCCTACGAAGAACGAAACGCGAAAATCGCCAACACAAGAAGTAAATCAAACAAAGACAATAAAGAACACAATGAATTTACCCGGAGGAAGGAAGTGGAAAACCCTTGCGGATGAAAAACTACTCCTACGAACAATTCACTATGATATCAAACAGGTTACAATGATCTCAAGCTTCTCAAGCTTTTAATAGAGTCTCTCAAACCCTAGCCTCTTTAAGGTTAAACTTACCAAAAATATAGATTAACAAATAACCCAAGTCTTCTTTATATACTAGAGGACCAAAAATACAAGTAGTACGGATCTCGAGGCTTAACTCTAACATCTAAGGCAAACCTACGCGAAGTTCGTTCGAACGACTCCAAGCTCGTTCAAAGAACTTTGCGATAGTTGGTCTCCAACCATATAACATAACATCTCGTTCGAACGAATCTAAGCTCGTTCGAACGAGATTAACTCTTGGGCCAAAATTCCAAGGAGTACATGAGTTCGTTCGAACGACTATTAAGCTCGTTCGAACGATAATTTCCCAACTTCGACAATCTCTTCAATTCGAGTTCATACCCAACAATCTCCCACTTGAAATCGAATCCCGTAACCCATCTCCAGATCTCCCAATGAATGCTCGCACTCCCGGACCTTCAATCTTGAAGACCACAGAAGTTGTACATGTCGTCAACTTCAGAAAATCACCACCTTCGTAAACATATCGGCCGATTCACATCAATGTAAATCTTCACAAGCTTCAACACACCGTCCTCGAGGAGCGAACGAATATAGTGATACCGAATCAATTTGTCTTGTTTGGTCCTAGAGTGAAAAACCGAATTCTTCGCTAAGTGTATAGCGCTTGACTATCACTATACAACTTAGGAGAGAATTGTTCTCTACTAAGCTCTTTCATCAACATATCTTTGCACCGCTTCCCAATGAAAAAACGAAACCACTAGTGCTCATCCGCCTATCCATGTCACCCGCCATATCAGAAAAACAAAAACCCTGTAAGCATATCTGAGAAACCCCATAACATAATGCCACATCTTGGGTCCCCTTAGATACCTCAGTATCCATTTCACAGCTCTCCAATACTCCTGGCCTGGATTGTTCATATACCTACTCACAACTCCCACTGCTTGGGTAATGTCTGGTCTTGTACAAATCATAGCGTACATTAGGCTATCAACCGCGGATTGATAAGGAACTTTCTGCATCTCTTCGCGATCCTTCTGCGTCTTCGGACAATAATCCTTTGATAATTGAAGTGACCTCCTAATGGTGTACTAACAACTTTAGAACCATCCATATTGAACTGCTTCAGTACTTTGCCAATGTACTCACCTTGAGACAACTAAATTCTTGTTGCTTTCTGTCTCTCGTAATACGCATACAAGAACTTGTCTCGCCGCACCCAAGTCCTTCATAGAAAAACTCTCGGGATACCAGTTTCTTCAACTTAACTATTTCTCCCATGTCAGCACTTGCTACCAACATATCATCTATATACAAAAGTAGAATAATATACGAGTTCCCCGTATTCTTGATAAAACAACAGTGATCTGCATGCTCTTCGAATAACCATTTCTGGACATGAACTGTTTAAACTTCAAATACCACTGTCTCAGCGCTTGTTTCAAACTATATAAGTTATAAGCTCTTCGTAAGCCTACACACAAGATCTTCTTTCCCTTTAACCGAATACCCTTGAACCATCAGATTCTTGCTTTAGTCTGTATATCCACTTGTTGTGCAATGCTCTCTTCCCCTTCGGTAACCGAACTAAATCCCAAGTTCGATTAACTGACAATGACTACATCTCATCATCCATAGCAAGCTCCCACTTGCTCTTGGCTTCCACATCTAAAGCCTCCTTATAACTTTCAGGTTCACCACCATCTGTAAGTAACAAGTGATTTAAAAGAATTTACGTACCTTGCCGGAATTCTTGCAACTCTCGGCTCCTTCGAAGTACTATTGGAATGTCTAGATCATTCGGTTCCTCGTTTTGATTTGGTGCAACGAACTCAGCAACGACTTTTACATCATCCTCTCGAGAGGGTTCATCATCTTCAATGTCGACACTTTTCGCTACTTCACCTCGAATCCTTTCCACAGGTACTTTGAAGTCTTTATATAAAACTTCCTCATTGAATGTAACATTACGGCTCCGGATAACTTTCTCTGATTCTTCGCATCCCAAACGATACCCAAATTCATCACCACCGTATCCAATGAAAATGCACTTTGCCAACTTTGCATCTAACTTGGTCCTTGTATCTGAATTATCAAGCACATATGAGATACAACCGAAAATACGCAAGTGATTAAGGTTTACCTCTTTATTGACCCATGCTTCTTCAGGTAGTCCAAAGTCCAAAGCTGTCAAGGTCCTCTGTTAATCAAGTATGCCGCCGTACTAACCGCATCTGCCCAAAAATACTTTGGCAATCCAGCGTTGAGTCTCATACTCCTCGCTCTTCGTTTATTGCTCGATTCATGCGTTCTGCAACACCATTTTATTGCGGTGTTCCAGGAATAGTCTTCTGTCTCCTAATCTTGTTTGATGCGCAAAAGTCTTCAAACTCGTCACTACAGTATTTGCCCCCGTTTTCCGACTTGAGACACTTCAGTTTCAAACCGGTTTCTTTTTCAACCAGAGCCTTCCACCTCTTGAATTTATCGAACACATCTGACTTGTTCTTACGAAGTAGACCCACAGTTTACGAGTAACATCATCGATAAAGTAACATAGTAATGAGAACCACCAAGATAAGACACTTAGTTGGCCCCCAAATCCGCATGTACAAAATCTAGCTTTTTGGGTTTTTGATATTCTAGATAATTTGAAACTAACCTTCTTCTGCTTCGCAAGAACACACTCTCACAAAACTTGAGATCAACCTCAGCAAGACCCTCTAGCTTTCCCTTCGTTACTATTATTTCATCCCCTTCTCACTCATGTGACCGTGTTGTTTGTGCTACGTACTTGTATCAATCCCCGGAGTAGCCGCACAAATAGTGGAAATTGTGCTTTGCGTTGTATACAATATTCCTTATCGCAAGCCTCGAGCTACACAACATAGCTCCCTTTGTAACCTTCCAGAAGGTTGCGCCAAAAATGCACTCGTATCTGGCATCATCCGCCAATTTGCTAAACGATATAAGGTACGTCCTCCTAGTTTAGGTACGTCGCAAATTCAGTAAAACAAATATTCCCCCTGAAGACTACAACAACCTAGGGTTTCCCTTTCTAGTAATATTGCATGCACTCGTATCTGCAAGAAAGACCGTACCGAAGTCGCATTAACAATATTAGTAAGAAAACCTACGTTCGCAGTAGCATGGAAGGAAGCGCCCGAATCAACAATCCAAGATTCGTTAACATCGTCACACGATAGTAGTAGAGCCTCGTCAGAACTAACCTCCTCAGTAAGGTTCATTGTATCTTTCTCATCATCATCAATCATTTTAGACGAAGAAGAGTTACAATCTCGCCTGAAGTGACCCTTCTTTCCACAAGTCCAGCACGCACCGGGTGGCTTAGACTTCCCTCTTGACTGTGATCGACCCCTTCTAAATTTTTGCCCTTTTCTGTAAGACCTCCTTCTTTCCTCGGGGTTCAACATACTGCCGTTTAAAATCGAAGAGGGTTCAGATGTTTTACGCCTATTCTCTTCACTCATAATCAACGAGACTATAGTGTCAAATTTGATGTTTTCCTTCCCCGATGAGTTGCTCACGGCTGTAATGAATCCTTCCCAGCTTTCTGGCATCTGCCCTAGAAGAGCCCACGCTCTCACCTCCTCGGTAAAAGTAATTTTAACGGATTCCAGTTGAGCATGTATGGTATTGAACTCACTGATATGAGCTTGCATACTACCATTCTTCTTCATCTTTAAAGTAAACAAGCGCCGTAAAAGGTGAACCTTATTTGCCCGGAACGGTTCCGAGTACATAGCGGACAACGTCTCCATCAATCCCTTCGTCGTCGTAACTTTGGAGATCATGTGTAGAATTTGAGATGATAGCGCTAACCTAACGGTTCCAAGCGCATTGCGATCCAATCGCGCCCACTTAGCTTCATCGAAATCTACTGGCTTCATCTCAGTTCTACCCAGTGGTAAATCAAGATCCTTCTGATAAATATAATCTTCATCTGCATCTTCCACACTCCAAAATTTGACCCATTGAACTTCGTGATCTTCAACTTCTCCTGATCGGCCATCGCTCTTCACCACACAAGCCTTAACACTCGCTCTGATACCAATTATTTAGAATTGAGGTTGCTACTCTCTCTTCCCTACGAAGAACTAAACGCGGAAATCGCCAACACAAGAAGTAAATCAAACAAAGACAATAAAGAACACAATGAATTTACCCGGATGAGGGAAATGGAAAACCCTTGTGGATGAAAAACCACTCCCCACGAACAATTCACTATGATATTAAACAGGTTATAATGATCTCTCAAGTTTCTCAAGCTTTTAATAGAGTCTCTCAAACCCTAGCCTCTCTAAGGTTAAACTTACCAAAAAGATAGATTAATAAAATAGCCTAAGTCATCTTTATATACTAGAAGACAAAAAATACAAGTAGTACGGATCTCGAGGCATAACTCTAACATTTAAGGCAAACCTACGCGAAGTTCGTTCGAACGACTCCAAGCTCGTTCAAAGGACTTTGCGATAGTTGGTCTCCAACCCTATAAACATAACATCTCGTTCGAACGACATCTAAGCTCGTTCGAACGAGATTAACTCTTGGGCCAAAATTCCAGGGAGTATTAATAGTCGTTCGAACGACTTCGACAATTTCCCAACTTCAACAATCTCTTCAATTCGAGTTCATACCCAACAGGTCTAACTGACCAAAATGGCTCATGTCAAATTTCAAGTCGAAACAACCGTGATTATTGATCTTGAGATCCCAGAATTCTCCATTTCCCATTTCTTTATATAGTTCAGCTTTTACTGTTCCATTTGCCACCAGAAGAATAACGAAACCCAAAGCCAAGAGAATAAACTAACAAGTATGACTGAAAAACAAATGTCGGTTTTAGACATTGCCATGGATGAAAACCAACGCAACCCAGTTGATGAAACTCAGACTATAATGAGGGTCTTAAGTCTTTGTAATGTTAAGTGTACTTTGGCTTCAGTAAATATGCATTATTACTTTGCAGAGATTACCTTCTTCGCATCTTGTGCCTTATACGTTGTTTACTTTTGTTAACAAGGATTATTGCAAAAGGTACGAAAGGGGAGCAATCAAAAAACAGCTAGTGACATTTATGTTATCAGATTCACGACTTGTTACTAAGAGCAGTGAAGGTACTTGCCATGTTACGATCCAAGTAATGAAAGATATATGGCTTGTAATGTTTGTGATAGCTCGCACATCAAAATGTTCACACAAAGGTTCCTATTGGAATTAGTACTTCAATTAATTTTAAGTGTGGTAAACCTACCTCAGTTAAAATTTGCGCAAATTGTCTCAATATCAGTATTACTAGCATAAACAAAGAATCTGTGTGCATTGCCGCTGGGCAAAGTGACCTTCTGGATGGGTTGTCTTCTCCCATCACTGTAAGGTGCCTAATATAAAGAAAACACGCAATACTAAGCACCCGGTACTTTGCGTTCTAACCATTCTCGAAACTAGCTCACTGATTAATCTCCAGCTTCACTTCAAATTCAAGCATTCTCAGGTTTTGCATTATTTAAGGACTCTTACTTGAGTCCTTGTGGTTTTACGTTTTACAGTACTTCATAGATGTACAAATTCCTCATATTGTAGAGCTTGTGTTTCTTTTGTTCGAGCCACAGTTGTAGTAGTTCATTTAGGATGGGCAAGGATGAAAAAACGGAGAGAAATTACTGATAGCAGTTCAAGTCATCCTTCACACCCAACCCCTCCGCTCTAAATTTATTTATAGTGAAGAACAGTTCACAAGAGCCAAAGGATAAAGAAAAAGAAAAAGAAGACTGAAGAAGAAGAGCCATTTACCAGGAGAGAGCTGTGGGACTAGTTCATTTTTAGCTTCCACCGAGGAAGATTTCCAAATCCTTCAGTTACTAAAGTGAAGCAGATATGGAGAACTTGTATGTAAAATGACAGGAAGACGCGCACCCAACACATGCCCTTATATACTTACGATACAAACTCTAGATTCTGATCCTAAGAATTGCAGACTGAAACATATACAACTTCATAAATGGAAATCAAAGTATGTGCCAACGAAATAAATCCTGAAGAAGAAACTGGTAGGTCATTTTGAAATATCTCAGTGAAGCATGAGATAATTATATCATAACAAAGACTATTTTTAAACCTGCAAACACCACTATTTATCGTACCCAAACACGATACAACTTAATGACAATATATACCAACACCGAAAAATCATCTAACATTTCTACAGCAATAGTGAACACTGAGGTGGCAACTATAAGTAAGCAAGACTTTCGCATTAATACAGAACCAAAATATTAGGCCAATGCCCATTGATAATGTCAAGATAACATAATAACCCAACCAAAGAAACATACATATGTGGAGGGGTACAAACTCAATCCAAAAAGACAACCAAAAGAAGTGATAACGATCAAAAGTATAAACTACTTAAACTAGCCTCTCAACAATAAAACATAAAATTCTTGACCGATTCTGGGAGCTCTAGAAGTTGGTGAAGTGGTGCCGGTGTTCCTGCTCCTGCTCCTGCTCCCTGACTTGCCGTACCCTGAGATCCCGCTCTCAAAGTTCCTTCTGAATTATCCTCTATGTAGTAACGTGCTCGGAATGCAGCCAGATGTGCATAGTAAGCAGGTGGAACTGCAAAAGTAACCATACATATGGTCAGTGGGTAGTGGCTATAGAAAACAACACTAACAAAAAAGAAAATAGAAGTGCAGGGACGAACCAATTGATACAGAGCGGGTACACCTTGCATACCTAAAACAGTGTTATAACGTTAACTACAATTAACCTTGTAGATAATACACAAGTAAGAAAAAGAAGATGAGGCGGACTTACGTATAGCATAGGTCATTTGTCAAGCTCTGGAGCTCATCGGACGTGAACTTGTTTTCATCCCAAAGCACATGGTAGTGGGTAGGCCTGCTTGTACCCTGCATATAAATAAATAAACAGATAAGCAATATATTAACGAAAGAATGTCTGAATTATGGTAGAACCATTTGATTTAAAGAAAGAAACAAGCGACCGTCAAAAGGAAAAATTAAGAATTACCTGGATGCCGGCATGACTGCAGAGATAAAAATCAAACTCTGTGGGGTGACAGATCATTGTATCAACAACAGTTCCTGTGTCATCAAAGGAGCATTACAATTATATTTACAAAAGAGAGACCCTAACACATGTAAGCAGGAAATCAAAACATATAACTAAAAGGTGATTTAAAAAATTCAACCTGGCATAATGTTACCGCTTTTTCGATCTGAGTTACGATCAGCAGTAAAAAGACGTGTATGATGCCTCTTTTGTACGACAACAAATGTCAGACGAGGAAGATAATTCGGCTCTATAGACTGGCAAGCCTAGAGAGGTAGAGAACAAACTGTCATTAGAAGCATACAATAAAAGAAAAGAGAAGAAAAAAGCACTAAGGCCAAACGTCGACACTTGCCTTGTAGATGGCATCCACCTCGTAAAGCAGAACCTGACTGAATTGACCCTCGCTTACACCATCTCTGGAAAATACATAAAGTTAGTTCGCAGAAACTGAAAAACATCAAAAAGAAATAATACATACAAACTTATAAGATCGTTAAAAAGAATTACCTATAGAATATGATCCGCGAGGGCTTCTGATGCCCATTCGCCTTGTAAAATCCCTTCAAGTGTTGCCTGATAATAAAGAAAAAACATACAAGATGAGAGGATTATAGAGAAAAATAAATGAATGTCGAGATATCATAATGCTGTCTGATAACCAAGATAAAAACACAAGTTGATAGGAATTCTAGAGAATATAAATTAGTATGAAATATCATTAGTATCTTACACTGTCATCTTCTGAAGATCAGAGATAATCTCTTGGCGATGGGCTTGCGTAGCCACCAGAGATCGGTACTTAGTAACCTCAGGCCAGTCCAAGGATGCAACTACCTATAAAATAGCTCAATTTTTAGTTAATCAATATACATCACAAAATTTCAGAGCAGGAAACACAAAAAATATGATACTTACTGCTGCTATAGAAGGACTTGAATCTTCTCCTGGCTGAGGGTGAGTAACATCCGCACCAAAAATAATGGTTTTCTTATCTGAAATTTGGTTATGAACTCTCACATTTTTCAGATATGTGTTCCTCCCACCAACCTAGTTGTATCCAAGGAAAAGAGAACTGAGACACTTAGATATCCCTATAGAATAACTTGCAATATTTTGAAATTCAAACCTTAACGTTAATTTTGAGTCCAACATTTTCAAAATATTGTCCCTGTCCTTTTGCAGCATTCTTCTCAACATTCTTTGAGTGACAACATTGAGAAATGATTCCCAACTCCCTTTCACAAACACGCTTAATCATCCCTGAGAATAAATTAAATACATTAAAGTGAGAACAAAAAAAGGTTAATTCAGTTAAAAGGTGATGAAAGTTAGGCAGTTTTTGCTCACCGTATTGGCTAGGTCCAGTAGGCAAAATAATGATCACAAGCTGAAGTCGTGAAGCAATAGGTCCAAGTTCAGTTCTAAGAATCTTCTCTGTAATCTTTGGGTCAGAAGTTGGGAAGTTATGAGTACGATTTGCTGGGCCTCCAGCAAAATACTGCAATGTATGAAATCAATGCAATCAAATTTGCTACCCAACCACATATGAGTAGGAAGAAAAAAAAAACATACCATCCCCATAGCGCCACACTGTTTAAACAGCGAGTCAAAGAAGCATGTCGCTAGATACTGGTCAACATGATTGGAGAAATTGAGGAGAGCATAATTCTGGACTTGGCCGGGATCAACTAATTTCTGCACATTATCAACATAATTGGTACTCAAATAAAATACATATGTATAACTGACTTCACAGTATCACAGAATAATTTACGTGTGAATTACATTCAATGGCTGTCAAAAATGAAATAGAAATGACTAGACATAGTTAAGCATGACAATCTTAAGACCCCGCAATTTTGATATAAATTCTACATGAGTTATGGCATTAAGGATTCGAGAATTTAGCAAAATGTGAGGAAGTACAAGTTTACCGCATGCATCATATTCCACTTTCCCAAGTCTGGTCTGATATCCTTCTCTTTGCCAGTACTATGATATTTGAGCTGAAAAATGGAAAGTTTCAGAGTACAGTATGTTCATTTAAATGATATTACTCCAAAAAGAAATGATACATAGATTGTTACCTCAGGTGGATCCAAAATTCTGGCATTTATCCTTATGGGATCTTTAGTCACCTCAATACCAAATTCCATGGCCGTTTCATCAGTGTTGTACCCATTTTGGGCAACCATCTGCACCCAGACCAGACACTTAAGCAAAACATATTTCTACACAAAAAACTCTATTTAAACATAATATAAACATGAATAAATAATCGAAGTATATAGTTTCCTTACTTTTGCAATTTTTTGTTGCCTTTCTTCAGGGCGCACACAGGCAGCTCTTAGAAGTTCAGTGACTTGAGATTCATTGAGCTTCTTTGGATATCGTTGGCCCTGTACAATCATGCAGACCTACAATGCAAAGAAAATCCTTAAATCTATTGAATAAAATAACACACATTTAAAATATAGGAATGCATGATGAGATTAAAATAAAATAACAACCTCAATTGGTAGATATATAGGTCTTGTGTCACTTCCTGCCTGAAGGCAGGGCCATTTAGAATATTTAAGCTGTATATTGTATTTGGTCAAGTAGTAGTCCGCAACAGACTTTTGTAGACCAGTCTCATCAGAGAACCTATAGGAGACAAAAACAATTGCAAGAGTGACCTTGCCTATTAACAAAAGGAATCCCCGAATAGGTCTAACGAAGCATACAAAAGGAGTGCAATTAAAAAAGTTGATGAAAAATCAAATAGGTTAGCTCATTAAGAGCAATACTAAGATAAGAATCTCACATTAGTTGACTAGCTGGCCGAGAAGTAATCCCCGAAATCTTCTGCATCTTACCGTTCTCAGTATGAATTAGTTGAACCCGTACTCCTCTCAATGCCTTCTTCACCTGGAAAGAAATGAGAAAAACACGAACAACATAAAAACAATTGTTGTCAGTGGTAACAAAAAGAAACATAAGCGAACTTGTATAAAACAAATATGAGATAATAAACTTTCCCAGAAAAAAACGTGCATGTCAGGCAACAAGTTGGATGATGTTACCTTCATACACTGATCTGGTGTGAACACCACCCCAGCTGGATCTCTAAGGCCGAGCAATTTTATAATAAATTGATCGCAGGGCAGCGACTGATAAAATGCGGTGGCAGATACGTCTACAAGGAGAAAAAAAAGGAATTATCAATCTTTAATAAAATAATCCCATACATGATATTATAGTTCTAAATTGCATAAAAGACTTACAAAGAAAATGCAAAACTCTGAAGACTTGAACAGAGATAATACCTATATTGAGAGACAACCCATTCTGCGTAAGGCGCAAGCTCTGATAGAAACCGTGCCAGCTCTCCAAACCACCCGTAAGGTCAATTCGTTGGCCAAAATTAAGATGGAAAAACGATCGCCCCACTACTGTGTAGCTGCATCCATAGGAAGATAAAGTTCAAATGAAGCATTAGAATGTTAAATTACATGAGAAAAATTAACATTAAAGCTTTCAAGTTATAGAAGTGGTTACTTACGTGTTTGATGGTCTTTCTCTTAGAACAACGTCCAAAGACTGAATAACATCTTGGGGATTCTCCCTGTTGGTCCCTTTCAGATAATTCTTCACCCTGTCAGGATCAGTTCTGGTAGCAAACTTAATCGTCACCTTGAACTCTCGATCTTTTCTGCAATGACAACAAAACAATCAATCAATCAGAAACATAACTTCTATAGTGAAAACATATAATTATAATAAAATCCGAGATCAGAAACATACTTTGGTTTACGATCCTTCATCTTTAACCCCTTCACCTTAGCAGCCAGTTCTTCTGCTGGACCTTTTCCCTTCCCTTCATCATCGTCCAACTTAAAAGTAAAGTCCTTCACCTTGAAAGGCAATTCTCCAGCAGTGTAAAGGGTTTTTCTTCCATCGTAAGCGGGATGCTTTACATTCTGAAACTCTTTCTGATGCAGCTTAACAAGTGTAGTTATTATCACTCGATTCAGCTTGCTTGAAATCACCTCAGGAGTTATCGTCACCTGTAGAAATCAAACTCCATCAGTCACTACATTCGATAACAGTATATCCACACGAAAACATAAATGAATCAAACTGATATTACAAATACAAATACAACACAAAAATATGGAAAAAAAATCAAAAAAGAAAAACAGATAATAGTTAGACAAAAATGATTTTAGACTCAGACTTATAGACCTAGATTTACTCTGTTTACTGTATATTAAAGTAGATATTGCAAAATAAAATAAAATAAATAAAGCAACAATACATCTAGAAATCTAGGAAAAACATTAATAATCAAACAAAACTTGCAAACTAGATTTATTTTATTACCAGTAAATATAGTTTAAAAAAAAAACTAAAAACATTGAGAACAAGAGAGACTAACTCTGCATATATATATTAGGAAAACACCATTAAATCATAGATTAGTGATTAAAAAAATACAAAACAAGTACAAAAATACGGCGAAAACAACCATCAGAGAAGAATACGAAATAAATAAAACGTTCTGCGAGAAATAACAATCAGGGATGAAAAATACGGTGGAAAACAACCACCAAAGAAGAGAAACACGAAATAAACATAAAAATACGATGAAATCATCGATTAGAACACAAAGAAAAAGACGTACAAATAAAATCATCGATTAGAAAGCAAATACCCTGAGAACCAACTATCACAAAAATATAAAAAAAAAATACATCTACATCACAAAACCAAAAGTAAAAAAAAACAAAAAAAAAACTTCAACAGTCGAAAAGCAACTCTATTATCTACTAGACTTTACCATTACACAGTAAATAAAAACTACACACACAGAGATCTACAGTTACAGAACACAAAGATTAGATAGAGAGAGAGAGAGAGACTCACATCGTACTGAGAAATGCCTTTGTTCTTCACCTCAACGAAGAAATGGTTCGCAATAACCACACACGGTCGACCAGGCCTAACTATCTTCGATGATATCGGTCTAAGTGGAGTAGCGACCGCTAGGGGAGGTTGGTTCCCTCGTCTGATGATAACCTTCGACTCATTTGGGACCAACTCACCGCTTCCCTCTGGATCTACCTTTGGTGCTGTTGGTGAAATCGGCACCGGTGCTTGTCGAGGTGTTGGAACACCGTATGGCGGTCCTTGAACCGGAATCGACCGGAAATCGATCCGACCACCACCTCTTCCACCTCTATAACCCCCGCCACCACCATCTCTTCCTTCGTATCCACCTCCGCCACCGCGGTAACCTCCACCACCACCGTCTCGTCCACCCCTATAACCACCACCCCCTCCGTTTCGTCCACCTCTAAAACCACCACCACCGTCCCTTCCTCCTCTGAAACCACTACCTCCGCCGTAACCACCGCGTTGTGACATGTTTTAGATAGAGCAAGAGCGAGAGCGAGAGCGAGAGCGAAACCCTAACTTTAGAGAGAGAGAGAGAGAGACTGTTAAGATGGTTTTTGAGAGTTGAGAGAAGAGTGTATAAATATAAAAAATAATATGGGAGAGTGGAAAAAAATCGTCAATTGTTCGTAGGCGGGAAAAGTTTCTCATTTATGACGATTTTGCCCTTGTTTTTACTCTATAATTACGATTTCTTACCCCTATTGAGTGGGAGATCTTGAGATCGTGCATAGCCGCATACTGCAGTAATTGTTGTTTGTTACAATAGATTATGATTGGGTACGTTGGATTGGATGTTAATGTAGGTTGGTTGTAATATAGCAACTATCACGGGTATATGAAACGACCATTGCAACAACTGATATAATCAAAAAAATGTGACTGTGATTTATTCCAGGATGAGGCTGTGTTTTCGAATACCTCGGCTAGACTCACCAATATTTAATTTCCCGTACATTGCCTAATGTAGGACATGTATTGGTCACTTCTCCGCGATCTTAGTACTTGATTAGTATTTTCCAATTTTGTTAAATGACCTCAACACTGTGATATAATGACCCGATTCAGCCTTTTTTTTTCTTCAAACAATCGTGATGTGTGTTCCGATAAATTATTTTATTAACATTATGTTGTACAAACGTCGTATTTAAGTGGGCGACCAGCCTAAACAAATTTTGGGGATCATTAATGGCTAAAATGGGGGTCATCAACGGCCAGGCCATAGCCATATATAGGGGTCACTAATGGCCACTGACAATCGGGCCATGGCAATATTGAGGGTCAAGAATGATCATCTGTCTAGAACTGTTAAGGACGGCCAACCATCATTGGACACATAGAGCCTTAGTTTGCACCTCAAAATATAAGATCCTGAGACCGTGTCATTGAGAGTTGATTTTTAGATGGAACTCTGTTTTAATAGATCGCCCCATCGTGCACTTAGAACACAATCTAAGTGCATAGTGCATCATTGTAGAAAACATAGCCCTACTGTTTTGTCAATTGGTCATGTAGGTGTTGGTCTTGTAGCACCAAAAGAGGTCCCAATAATATGGTCAAATGAAGGGTCTCATTTGGTGCAACAAAGCTAACCAAGGAGCACGTGAGAGAAAAATATGGGAGCTTATGCGTGACCTGTCGCTGTACGTCTGGGATCTTGCTATAAAAAGGTCTGTGTTTGGCTCCTTCTTCTACTGACGGTCACATTATAAACAGCTTAAAAAGAATTTGTGATTTGGTACAACAGCTACTATCAACGAAAAAAATACACCACGTTAGCTTTCTCCAACAATTGAATTTTTGTGAGCTATGATATATATAACCTGTCCAATTGATCATTCTCCAAGTATGCTCCCACATTTTAGACGAGTGGTATTTTCTTAGCGAAGGGGCGATGTGCTACAGTGGAAAAACATTATTTGATTTAGTAGTGGCCCCTAAGCACACAAGAACCCCCGTCGACCACCACGCAGAGTGGTTGAGTTTTTTTAAGCGTTGAGCTATTTGCTAGGACCATATACAAAATGTTATGCACGATGAGCTATTTGCTAGGACCAACTCATTAGATTGTGCAGTGGCTAGTGGCATAACCGCATCTTAGGACGACTACTTTGAGGCCCAACAAGAAGGAAAATCATCAGAAAGCCATGCACGCCCAGCACTAGAAAGCCTCATTGTACAGTAAACCCTGTATTATTGCACCTCGTTTATTACAACCTCTCCAAATCAAAAAAAAAAACTCTGGGTCCTAATTGCAACTTATATAATTACCCTACCTTCATATTTGCACACTATTTTGCAGTTCTAAATGTGTGCATTTATGTGGGTTTCACTGTACCATGACAATTCCCCATACTCACACTGGAGAAATTAAATACATAAGTACGCCCTAACGTGTTATGTTATCGTACTAGAACGTCCCATATTTTATGGAGGAATTAAATATGTGATCATTCGGCCCCTATACTGTACAGAAACATCCTTTAGTGTAAAAAAAATATGATAAACTTGAAGCAATCTCCCGTGTTTCTTCTCTCTTCCCCATCATACATGACTTAAACACGCTCCATAAACGGCAGGCACCAAGAATCCGTATTATTTATTTCTTGCCCAACACACTTTCTTCTCTACTTTATACTTTATTGTTTTTACCTCAGGACAGACTTAATTACGAAGCGCACTTGTCTCTGCAATTTCAGGCGCAGATGTGTAGCCCAGCAGCAGTTTAGAAACACATTTTATTACAAAAATACCCGTATGGTACTAACGTCATCAAATAAGACAAAAAAGAGTTTGAGAGAGGTGGAGACAAAATTGCCGAGCAGCTGACATTCCTCGGGTACTAAAAAACTACTAATCGTCACGATTTTAGTTTTCCCTCGGTCCTCGGATAAGAAGAAGAAGAAGAAGAAGCGATTTGTTGGGTTGTTTCACACGTCATCACAAATAAAAAACTTATTTTTTGCGCAGAAATCGCTGTTTGATCCGTAAATATTTAAACATTTAAATATTTTTAGCCCAAAAGAATGATAACGTTGGATAGAACCAATCAGATACAGGTAATGTTTTTCCTTGTTTCAGCCAAATTACGTGTGGTGTAAATTTTATTATTTAGTCCATCCAAAGAAAAGAATTTGTGTTCATAATGACGGACTAAATGTGGCACAAAACACAGGCTTCATAGAGACTCAGCTATATGGGTGGACCGGACGATCTCGGTCCGGTGGTCCGGTTGTATCCCTGAAATGCGCCACAACGGTTAGCGATTTCCAGTGATTTTTTTTGTTTGAGTTGAAACTAAATTTCGAAGCCGAAAACGAAGAAACCACTGGATTAGAAATGATGCCCACGACCTTATTTTTTCTAGTTCAAAACACATCATGGCACAAGTGAGCTGGGAAGAGCGCTTTGTCCCAAGTTTTCAAACCTTTAAGCAAGTCACCTAATAAATTATTTATGTGATACTTATAAACGACATTGTACACACTGAGTAAATCTTATAAAGACAGAGGTTTACATACCCCGTTGAAGACATACTATTCAAACACCGCTCACAAATTGATTATGATTATTTAATTACTGAAATATATGCTCCTGTACTAAATAATTATCATGATTGCGTTCATCAAATAGGCGTAGCACCTGCGACAACGACATTAATATTTGAAACTCAAATCAGTAACATATATCACAGATCCTAGAAACTAATGTAGTGTGCCAGAAGGAATAATTCACAACTTCTAAAGATTTACAGACCTACGGCCAATAATATAGTAGAAGAATATTCCTCTCCGTTTTGGTACATATCTTTGTTCGAGCGAATATCAACCAACCCTAGATTCTGAAGATTCTGTTGAAATGAATTGCTTGTAAGGTCGAAAGGCATACAATGGGATGAAATAGATCGTCTCATAGGCAGATGGGATACATATAATTTCTATAAGCCAGAAATTGGTAAAGTTGTCACCTGTAATATAGCCAATGTTGATTTGTCCTGGTTTAGAGTATAAAAATGCAATGTCTTGATCCCATAAGCTAGAAGTTTCTTGCACATTTTGGTTGCGAGCTCAATTCCGTAATTTCTGATGGATTCATCATCACCTTTAATAGGCTCCAGAGCTGCCGTAACTTCAGCTGGAACCTACGATACGACACTGATATTAGTGCAAGTAATGGATCTCCAAACTTGCAAAGAATTTAGCAGCACTCAAAGAAAATACAAGGTATAACGGTTCGGGGGTCACATAGTTTGATGTCCACACTCCCCCCCCCCAATCAGCATTAGTCAATCTTTGGGCTTCATTTTCGACTATAATGTCACCTCTCTAGTCTGTATATTTTGTTTTTTTATTTGATAAAGGGCGACTAGGAAGGTTCAATCTATGTTATCAAGTTGGTTCAGTAGCTATGATTTTGAAATTATAACAATATTTGTTTACAGAAGCATTATAGTACCTAAGACGATGAGACGGGTTATCTGTGCTTCTCTGGTAATAGATATAGTTTAGAGAAAAAAAATTATTTTAAAAGTTTAAGATATCAAGTTAAAGCTACTAAAAGAGTTTCTTAATGTTTTTCTTTTGCAAGGCAAGCTGGGGTTGAAAGCAGATTAACAGACTAAGAGCATCCACAGTAGCCTCCCTAAACTTATTTTAGGGAGGCAAAAAATAATAAAATGGCTTTTATAGGCTCCCTATCCCTATTTTTTTCTTTCTCTCTCCTCAAGTATGGTGAGTCTAGAGAAATATTTGGTCAGCCACGTAGGACTCTTATATTACGTGTAAAGTTACTTTAGAGGTGCAAAGTTAAAAAAATGTTACTTTTTGCCTCTTATTTTTAAACATAACTAATTTAAAGTGGTTAAGGAAGTTTATTTTGTGATGTGGCTCCTTTTTGTAGGGAGTCTGCTACATCCACAACATCAAAGTTGGGTTGAAACTCCTCAAAAGTACTCCCTATTATAGAGAGACTGTTGTGGATGCTCTAACAGAATATACAGAGTTAGGAGGACTTGTACTCACATGCAACCAAGGCCCCAAAGAAAAAGAAAAGGTAACAATTACAAAAGAGAAAATAAAAGATGACAAGAATGTACAAGTGCAGATTCACACTCTGAAAAATAATATGTTGTAATTTAAAGGCAACCAGGCCGAATACCTACAAAATAACACTCTGCCATGGACCTATGGTGCTCCTATCACGACAAACTACCCAATACATCGAGGCTTTTTAGTGGGATGCCAATTCAAATGGCTTCCACTTGGGAAGCCGGTCTAGTTGGCATCAACTTCTGTTTTACCCTATGTAACATGGACACTCCATATTCCAAAAAAAATCCGTGTCCAAACGTGTCGAACACTCGGACACACCGACACTCGTGTTGACACTCCAACGGACACTTCTTGCTTAGATCATAACCTTTTTGACATAGCTTTTAGAAAGTTTTCAATTCTTATACATGTTATTCAACCATACTAACTAGTATCATTGTTTTTTGTTTGTTATTAGTCGTAAATTAACCCATAAGTTAATATAACCAATAAGTGTTGGGACTTGTTTGTTATTAGTCGTAAAAATATGTCGTAAATTACCCATAAGTGTGTTAGATAGGTTAAGTAACCAACATAAGCATAGTAGAAAATAAGAAATAAAAATTTTACAGCCGTGTCCCCGTTTTTACATATTTTTGGGTCCCCGTGTCCGACACCCCGTACCCGTATCCGTGTCGTTGTTACCTATGTTTTACCTACTTTTAGAAGGCATGGTAGCAAGAACTTTTTGCTCATTTTGTCAGATTCCTCTTTCATAGTATTTGGTACTTCATTTGCGAAATCAATAGAGAGCGTTATGTTCTCTCTATTTGCAAATATAGATCACCGCCAAAGATGCTTTAAGTGTAAGAAGCCATACTCAAATGTTAAAATGTGTTAGAGCATTTCCTGAAGTACCTCACTAACTTAGTTTTTGGTGTGCCACATAGGATTTTCCCCTTCCAAGAGTACCTCACTTCCTTGCTTTTCTACCTCAAAAACCAAGGTTCAACCGTACTTTCTACTAAGGTTGAGCCTTGCTTTTCAAAGTTGAAAAGAAACCAACTAGAAAGTGACGCATGACTTCTTTCACCCAACCACATTTACTTTTAATTTATCTTTTACAAATTTGTGGGCCTTTTCCACTCTTTCAAGTTAGTGACTCTTGGAAGAAATAGGACCATTTTTGCTTTTTTTCAACGAAGTGAGTGAGGTACTTTAGGAGATGCTCTTAAAGATGAGTATATATTAGCAGACGACGGATATTTGATATTGTGACAAAAAAATAGAAGAAGATTCCGCAAGTACCTCTTCCAAGAGTATCTCAATACATAATGAATCAAAACAAGAATAGTTCACTATATCCAAGAGAAGATTCTAACTAGACATTGCATACAAAGGATAAGCAGGGAGAAGATTATGTACCCAAGTTTTGCAAATGCCAATCATGCGCAAGTAGCCTCTATAGGTAGTGATTGGTAAAATGCCAGGGACAATGGGACAAGTAATTCCTTCTTCTCGGCAATCTTTGATGAACTTCAGAAAAATATCAGTATCAAAGAAAAGTTGAGAGATAATGACATCCGCTCCAGCATCAACCTATAAATGAAACCACCATACCAATATGTCCAATTAGAAATAAGAACCACAAAAAGGATAAACGACACAATTATTTCAGGTGAATTTCATGAGTTATTTGCATAACTCGATACTTATATTATAAATTATTCATCGCCTAACAGCACAATACATGACATTGAGATACTGTAGAAACCCGAACAAATACTGCTATCTCATTAACTTATCAGTTTTAAAAATTATGACAAATTTACACATGTTCAATCATGTGCACTTAAGTTAAAAGCATGTTAAGTGTGAAATCTAGTAAGCAATTAAAAGCCAATGCATCACTAATTGCCATTAGGGGCTAGTCATAAAAAACCAGTTAAAACACATTTTGAGAAAATATTGGTCACTAAACTTCAAAATTTCTTTCAAGTGCGGTGAAGTTTCCTGTAGTACAGTTTGGAACACGTCCAAAATTGTATAAAATCGCAGTAAATGAGTTACCATTCCATGGATAAGAAGACAAACAAAAACTGTAGTATATTTAACTAACAGTAAGTGATCACTATGTGGGATGATTTGTCAAACTCAATCTCTAAACAGCAAAACAATAAAAAAGTACGGCTTTTTAGTTTTTTAGCTTCTCTTTTGCCTGGGCAATTAATGAACAGAAATAGCTTTGGTTTAACATCCACCAGAGAGCCTACACTCCTTATAGGCGTAGTGTTCAGATGAGATTCATATATTTTAGATGTAATTTTGAAACTTCTATTCAGCTGCAACCTCCCACTGTTTATCCAGACTCCACAGTAGGCGGAACTCATAAAACTCCTTTCACAAAGTGCCCCTTCAATGAAGTAACACACTGAATGTAACAAACTTCAGTTGAATCGTATGTGGGGTATGACGAACACTAAATTATTTGACTCAATCCAAATTATAACTAGTTGAGGAGGCAGGGAAAGCAAAGTACGAAAAATAAGATAGAACGATAACTGATGACTGATTCATATGAAAATCATTACGAAAAAGATTTAGAAAACTACCTTCCTCTTCAAATATACAAGATCACTTTTGTAATCATCCAAATCCGCCAAACCGTTGCTTTGTATCTTATCAGGATGCGCCTCTGCAAAAGAAAGCAAGATCTTATATCAAGCAAACAATGAATAGATGTAAGATTAACACCACTTTATCTAAATTAGGCTAAACAAAAAGTGTAGAAAGATAGGCTAAACCTGGATAGCCGGCAACAGTTATACCAAAGTAATCACCGTATCTTGCTTTGATATAGTTCACCTGCAGATCACAAATGATCAAAATCATATTAGATTATGTTCAAATAAGAAATTGAGCAATGCAGCAAGATTGACATATATACATAAAATATCTGAATTAGTATTTCCTGTAATCCCCGACAGCAATCATTCCAACATCAGTTTCAGGGTTCCCCTAACTGCCGCCCTAGAAACCAATTTCATATAATTAACTAACTACTTGACTCTTTATGTTGTACAACTGTTATTTGATTGCATGTGCAGCCGACTCTCTATGGGTTATAAAGTTCCTTGCTCATGAATATCTTTGTTAGTATTACTCAATAAAATTTGGAGCTTCCTCTTGCTTTAAACTAACAAAATCCATATTGTAAGAACACTCAAGTCGAAACTACAAATTGCAATTTATCCACGAAGGTTTTTCGAGAAGAAGTACAGAACGATAAAAATCAACATACGAGGTTTCTAATTTTTTGTACATGGGTAGAAAATTAAAAAACACCCCAAATGTTACAACAAATAGTAAATTCAAATGTCACAGTTAATTACCAGGTCAAGAGCACAAGAGAAACCATTTTCAACTGTCTGGGATTGATCTTTCCCTACAGGAGGATCTCCTTTCAAAGCCAGAACATTCTGAATTCCATTAGCCTTCATTGTGTCAAGAGCGTGATCAATCTCATCCAACGGCATGTTCATACAAGTCAAATGCACCATAGTTTCAACACCAATCTGTAAAATTAGAACAGTCTTACGAGTAAGCAAAACTAAGCCAAATAAAACAGCTAAATAAAAGACAAATAGTAAATACCGTGTTCTGCATTTCTTTGGCAATGCGGAGAACACGTTCAGCATTAGTCCCACCAGCCCGCCAAGTAATGTCGCAAAAGGAAGGCCCGTGTTCGACCATACGATCAATGGTCTCTAACACATCTTTCACCCCTTGCTCAAATCCATCTATATCACCTTTTTTCGCCCTTGGTGGAACAAATTCGAATGAGTACACAATCCCACCTTTCTCTGACACCTCTCTAATCTTTTCTACCACCTTCATTCTCTCTATCTTCGTATAATTCTCACCTTGATTGATTCAGTTCAAGTAACAACCACAAATACTACTACACTGCAGGTCCGCAGGTTTTATGAGAAACTATAGTATATAGTTTCTCATAAAACCTATCTCACTTTTTACTAATACCCTTTTTCTTCGATTGCACAACTATTATTCCTACAAGTAAAAAATTAGTAGTTAGGCATCCTACTTAACCAGACATCAATAACACAAATATTATTCCTGAAAGCCAAATATTTCGCCATTAAGCATCCTATTTAACCAAATATTATGCGGGTTTGTTTCGTTTCAATATGAGATCTTTTAGATGGTAGTGCACTAGATCATGGAGGACTTAAATAGTTTTTGTTTATCGAAGAAGAAAAAAATCCATCATTTGATTATGCGGGTTTTCGCCTCCTCCTTCAGAAGTCAATTATCAACTCCAAGGAATCTTACATGAAAACGCAACAACAACACAACAATAAAATACCAAAAAAAGTGCAAACTCAATTTCACTTCCACATTTCATCAAATACCTTAATTTCAAATCCTAAAAACAACTCCACAATTCAAAAAAAAATAAAAAATTGGAAAGATAGAACTTACAAAATGCAGCAATCAAAATGAAATTTTGAGAGAGACAAAAAGAGAGTTTTTTAAGGAGAGAAAAGTGTGGCGGGAGGCCAACAACCAACAATACAACAGCGAACCATGGTTCCATTCTAGCCCTTCGTTTCACATTAATATTTGTTGAGTACATATCTCGAGGAAAAAGGGTGCATGCTTGTAAAATAAGTTGCTTTACAAATAATAAAAAAGTGTCGGTCGAACCGGGACCTAACATGAAACCTACTTAAAAGTGCCCAAGGTAAAAGTATCGAATTAAATAAAAATGAAAAATATATATATAGGAATCTTTGTAAAATATCAACGCGTTTTGGAATGGTATCATGTTCCTACCCATCCATAAAGCATTTATTTGCAAACCTCGGTTAGTTTGTCCTTTGCTGGGTACATAATTTATTACCATTTGCCGAACTAATCCCTGGGAATGTGAGAATTCTGCCAACCCACATGTTGGGTTTAGTCAAAATAAATGCTGGTAAATGGCCTGTTGGGGTTAATTGATTGAATCGATTCTAACCATAATGTAGATTAATAAAGGAATTTTGTTTGAAACTAAATAAATGACGTGTGTGGGAAAATAAACTTGGAAAATGTTTGAAGTGTTCATTATAGTTTGGGAGTTTAAGAAGTTTTTGCTGAGATTTTATCACGATATTCCAGTAGCTTCCCACAATATTTCAGAAATGGTCTTAAATAAGTTAAAATTTTGAGCAAATTTGATAACACCCCCACCCCTCGCGCGCAAAATTTATTGGCCAATTATCGAAGGACTCCCCATTTGCTACTTAATGTAATTGGATCCCTTTTTTGCTGTTTTGATTGAGTCAGCTGCAATTGACTTTGTGTTGACTTGTGCAAAACCAATTATACCTATGAGAATAACACGTGTCACTCTTGTGAAAATTGTCATAATTTTGACAGAAGAAAATAATGATATTGTCTTCATCTCGTTCTCAAAAATCAGCGGGAAAACCTTCTTCTTCAGTGGAAGTCACAAATTCTTTTTCTCTCTCTCTCCTAGACCCACCAATAGAGGTGAAGCATCATTACTCTTCCTTTCTAACCTTGGGTGGAAAAATCTTCTTTCAATTGCTCAAACACCATAAAAAAAAATCCCCAAAAATCAACACACCACACACACACACGCTCTCTCTCTCTCCCCCTCTCTCTCTTAAATGGTTCGTTGTAGCAACAACCTTACAGGCATCCTCAATATCGTCACTTTCCTTCTCTTAATCCAATCTTAGGAGGAATCTGGCTGAGTAATCGAGCAAGTACAGACTGTGGAAGTTTTTTGAGAAACCCATCATCGCATCAGTGTATTTCTCCTAGTAGTATCTTAACAAGTTTCATTGTGGTTGGTCTCCGTGTTTATTGCTTCTATGGGTATCTTTGTGTGATGTTTCTTTTCATCGTTCTTCTCTTCTGCTTCACTATCTTTGCTTTGTTGTGACTAACAAAGAGGCAGGTAAAGTGTGTCTGAGAGAGGGTATAAGGAGTATAATTTGGGAGGTTACTCTACTTGGTTGTAGAAGAGGGTTATGGTGATAAGCATTGGAGGAAGATTAAGAGTTTTTTGATGGATAATAAGGTTTGTAAGAGTCTTGTTGATGGGAGTGAGAAGGATATGAAGAAGTCTTGTTGCTCTGTTTGTTTCTCTTTTAGTGTTACACCCCAATG
>JACGCM010001743.1:0-258558 GCA_014058105.1 Kingdonia uniflora | reverse complement strand
TCGTTCGACGATGCGTGATGTCGTTCGAACGGAAATGCGAATGTTTTATTGTTTAGACCATATGCGTTGAAGTCGTTCGAACGATCTTTGGCGTTGGTTTGCCTATGGTCGATTTTGAGAACGTTATTTCTACCGCTCGCGATCCGTACTAACGTTATTTATCCGCTATATAAATGGACTAGGTTATTTTGTTTGTAACATTTTGTGAGTAATCTTAGAAGCTAGGGTTTGAAGAAGACTCTATTACGCTTGATAAGCTTGAGATAGCATTGTAACCTGAGTTGATATCCATAGTGAATTGTTCGTTTGATAGTAGTTTTCTCCCGCAAGGGTTTTCCCACTTCCCTCCTCTAGAAAACTTTTCCTTGTGTTCTTTATTGTGCCTTTGCTTTGTTTATGTCTTTGTTAGAGCTTCTATTCGTCGTATCTTCTGGTATTAAAAAAGGAGATGTCTACCTCTTCTCATCTTTGATTTTCCACTTTTACTAAACCTCAATGAATTAGGTTGTATATAACAATATAGTTTATCATTTATTTATACAACAAGGGTAATTTTTGAAAGATGAATTTTAATCACTCGTTGTTTGAGCCATATTGCCTAGGTGATTTTTGAATACTATTTCCCTGTGAATCCTCGCGCGATTTTGCTACCAGATGTATTAGACTTTAATCTGTCTTGTAAGAATATAGATCTGTAAGCTCAATTCCAGTAATTCCGTAATTCCTTAGTTCCCTAAATTTCGACCATCTCCTTTGTAATATGCTTTATCTGTTAAATCACTAAACCTGTAGCACAGGTGAAAAAATATCATACTTGTACAGTCACCGCAATTTTTGCTTTACTTTTTCATACCTTCTAATTTAAACTTTTATCTCAGCATTACTTTCCTGAAACTAAAAACATACTAACGACAATAGCCTTCTTACCTAGCCATGCTTATAGCTAAGTTTGCATAATGGAAAGCATTATGAAAGTCCATTATGTTGTGTAACCATCATAATGTTTACTGTGACAACCACCGTTTCAGCTGACCGTCCACATATCACACACGTTTTCTGTCTGTTTGGTTTTCTTAAAGTTGATCTTGGACTAATCTTCACAAATGTCCTTGACCCATCTTGAATCAGGAACTTATAATTTGAAGATATCTTCGAGAAGATAAAGTCACTACTATGTTCCAAAAGCAATTTTAATCCAACAAATAAATACAAGCCTTAAAACTATTATTTATTATTCCTCCAGACTGTACCATTTCTTTCCAATGTAACATCCTCCAAAGGTAACTTTTCCTACACTAAATTATACATCTGAAGATCGAAAAGATTTCAATAAAATGGCATAGAAAACCCGCATAAAGCCTCCCATAATATCTAACTTATCCAAAAAAATCAGGTTCTCGCAGCCTATACATATGATCGCAATGGTACAAAGTTCAAAGACACCCTGTCTCCCACTACTAGACGTTCACCTTCCAATTCCACCGTGCCCATTTTCAGGAGAACCTTGCCTCACACTTATCACTGAGAGTGGGTCTATAAAAGGATGAGTTCCAGGAGGAAGATAGACGTAGAATTTCTAATTCTAAGAACATAAAAATTCCTTATTTGTTCAGATCAAGTATTTTAGCTCAAGCATCACTTGTACTCAATATCAGCCTCAAACAATAAATAAAGTTCTAATTTCTCAATCTGCACCTCGCGTTCGGGGAAACTGCGGTTTTCACTATTCAAGTTTTTCTTCTAAATGACATGTGTCATTTCTTGTATTACCACTAATCTTATCACATCACAATTTGTTGTACGATCGAATTCGAGCTATTTGAGCTAACGGAATTAGCCGTTAGATTTGGCGCGTCTGTGGGGAAGCAGACATTTCCAGCGAATACCTAGGTATCATTTAATTCTATATTCTTTCCAATCATGGTCACTTCCAATGCGACGCAACAACAGAAGTTCAGCTCGATCCTTCATTTTAAAACGCCGAATGCTGCACTGAACTAACGACGAATCTCCATGCAAGACAAGAAGCGTAATGCGCTTAGCGTCAGTTAGTTCTTAACCGGAGCTCCGCGCAAAGGCTCAAAAGTTAACGTCAACTCATCTTACAGATTCACGAGACATGAAGCCTATGATACTAGCAGACCATTTTGCAAACCTTTTGCAAGGTACTCACTAAGCTTCCCCTTACCAGAATCGTGATCAATTGCCATTACTCGCTGATTTCTCTTCACGAGAAATATTAGAACCATCAAGGGCACCAACAAGCCAATTTCTAGAAATATTTCACAGAACGACAAGCTTTAATTTATTTGGAAAAGAAGCCTCATTCGATATCACCAGCTGTCTCCTGGCCTTCCAAGCGTCAAGAGTAGGATCGCGCCTCAACCCCGAATACCAGCACTTGAATGCTTAGTGTGCACCATACTCATCATCCCAACCAGCTCCGCCAAGTCCACTCCGGCAACTCCGCACTGCGTCATTACGTCACACAGACACATAGGAACAACTACAAAGAGTTGATCAAAGCTCAAGCCTAGGTATTAAAGACGAATTTCCCAAGTACAAGGTAAATCCATGTCTAAAGAGTTTATTTCTAATGAAAGTACCCACAAGTTTCCATACTCCCAAGATACGTAAATACAGGCAACCGATCTGAAGGATGACATTTATCAATTCGGTGCTTCACTGGGATTTATATTCAACATCTGCAACCATATTCTAGTCCCATTTTCCCCCAAGTCTATCTACAAGGGGAACCGTTTCCGGTTTTCAATTCTCTCCTGAAGATTCTCCTCATAGTCTACTACTACAGAATATCTTTGTCAGAGTTCATAATCCTCACAATAAAGGATAAGAAAGATAATTTATATTTTCTTATTAGTTCTCAAACTGTCACACGGATAGAAAGCGCGAGGTCGTTGCAAGACGTTTTTGGAGCTAGCACGAAGAGTTGATAATCTTGATTAGCAAATAACATTTCTAACTACGTTTACAAATGTCTATAACTCGATTGCAAAGCAAAAAAATGGTAGGCAACCTAGAAAGTTGATATCTTCTTAAACAAACCCCTCCTTCGAAAGACATGAGTTACCAAGTCATAGGTAGGTCGAACCAAAATGATGTAACCGAAAAGCATAATCTACTAAATTTGTCCTAACCAGACTAAAAGTCAAAATACTACGCAACATTATACCATGAGGACCAGGTGATCAAAAAACGTTCCAAGGCAAACACATGCAAACCTCAGAAAGAACAATTTATTACTTGCTCGGTCTTCCCCAAATGAAATTTTCGTATTCTCCTCAATTTTTCCCGGACTGGCGATGACAATTCTACCCTATATCTCACCCCCCCCCCCCCCCACCCACAACTGCACCGATGAAGGTAAACCGACGACTGCATTCCTCATGGTAAATCACATGAAATTGCAACTATATGCGTTTCAGAGGTTGCTGGATATATTTTTCCAAAGACTTAATAATGCACAAGTATATTTCGTATCTAGACCATACAAGAATGTAGTTACAAGACGTATGTCGACGCATTCGAGTCGAAATCAGCCATGGAAATACTTATACCCTATTTAATAACCAAACGTACGAGATCACGATCATCAGATTTAACAACTCTTCCAGATTCAAGCAATGGAGATTATTATAGTGTTGATCTCACCCGCTCAAGTAAAGAACTACTCCTTCTTGCATTATGCAATCGCAGACTGGGATTTTCCTTCGAGGATTCGATACTATCCATCAATTTTCTTCTCATGATGTTCGAGTTATCATACTGAGATTCAGAGGTTGTAATGCATACCTGATTGCAGGGGACCTAGTCCCTCGATATAACCCAATTTAAACGATTTGCAGTTCGAACTAAGCTCTAATCAGACCTACCGCATTCTACATGGATAACAGTCACATTTAACACCACCACGATGATGAAGAACTGTGGGTCAGGCACTAACAGAAAAGCATGAGGACCAATTCAAAAGTCAAGCTGTCTCCATGAAACTCAACACATTTTCTCGTCAAAACGCACTACTATATTGTTGGGAGGAACGTGTTTTAAGCACGAACAAGAATTGCAGTACAGGCCCCTATATAAGATAAAAAGTTTTAGAAGAGACAAGGACAGAAAAAAGAATGCGATAACTCACCAAGAAAACTATTTTTTCTAGATTCTCAAAAATGCAAAATTCGTATTTACAAGATCAAGTTTTATAGTTCGAGAGACACTTGAAGAATCAAACCTCAAGCCAATACAGTTACTGTACTAAAATCTTCAACTCGAGGTCGTGTTTGTTAACCTATTACGAGTTTCCCCGCTAAATCACCGTGTCATTTTTTATTCTTTAATTAGTTTTTTTGTCAACAGAAACATGATTGTACGAGCTAATTTCGACGCGCCATCTCGACGCTTATGAATTGGCCATACAAGGATGATTGATACTGAATAGTAAACTAGTCAAATATTTTTTCAGAGCACGATCGAACAGCATGAGGATTGGCCCGATCAGTTATTCAATGAAAACTCGATAGTCAGTGGCTTTAGGCTTAAGGAAAGACGTAGTGCCAAGTTTCATTTACCTATCACTCCTGTACTTGGCCAATCTTGATGTGTATTCATACATCATGACTCAAATGTTTATAGGGATTATGGGCACGTTGTTTGGATCCACCAACCTGAAGTAATCCACTTGTAACATATTATCAAAGCCACTTCGCTCTCAAGCAATGGTAGGATCTATGGAATTGAGGCAGTCAAAAAAAGCTACCTCAGCTTGCAAAACATACTGTCTTTACCATTATCGATACATCTGGACAGAATCTGTATACACAATTAAAGAGTACATAGAACCTTAGAGGGACCTAGTGAGGTACCTTATTTGGTAAACCAAGCGGTCTAGTACGAAAAAAAGAGGGACCACCATTCCCTTCACGAATGACAACAACAGAGTCTTCCCTTGAACTTTCGATAAAAATGCCAAAAGTCTGGACAGCCACATGCATGTCACTAAATTGACCATCAGCACAATGCGAGGCAACAAAAGAAATAAAGATAATCTCACTTCGTTCTTCGAGATGAAAGGTAAAGCATGAAATTGATGAAGCATCAAAGTTGGATCATTTGCGAAGCTAAATACTCGGATGGATCTTCAACTTGTGTTAGTTCTAAAGGTGGAATAGGAAAGTCCAAGCTGTTTGCGTGGATTCACAAGTTTCAACAGAAACACACCTCCAAAGGACAGTTTCCTCATTCCATTATTTATACATTCTAAGTTCACGGTAGGACATGAGCTATATTTATGTTGGGCTACTTCTGGATACAATCAATTCCTCTTTTGATAAACGCAGGAAAAATCCACTTTATCACTGAAAAGAGGATTCAACTGTTCGAGTTATGCCATTCGGACTGCAGAGAATGCATGAAGGACTTATCAAAGGTTAATGACAAAATGTCAAAACATTGGGGAAAAGTCGTTGACAGTCTACATCGATGATCTCAATGCAAAAAGCTTACAGTCAATGACAATATACGAACGTATCCAGGTCCTTTCTAGTTCTACCTATCATCCAACATATGCCTCAACCGTGATAAAATTGGCAATTGGGAGTGTACTCAGCAAGATTCCTCGCCCACCTCATATCCAAGAAGTAGGATTTAAAAAACTGGCCATAGATTAAATTTGGAGATTCTCCACACCATGCCCTCTCATAAAAACAGAAGGATGTACAGAATCGCGTAGCAAGATTGTACTAATCGAATCTTCATTCTCTAGTCTCAGACGATGCCGAGTGGTGTTCCTACAAAAACCGCACCTCTTGAGGGGGCTTCAAATTGAGAAACGTTTTAGTTCAACACGAGACTATTATGTGACAAACAAGAATGTAAAACTCTTTAGGAACTCAAAACTAGCGGGGAATCACATCATGTAGCACCATGTAGACAATCAGGAATGAATCTCTACCTCGTTAGTTACAAAAAATTTCTACATACGGTCCTTCATTCGCTTGAGGGAAAGGTCGAAAAAACGAGTTATTTCCTCAGCAAGACCTCACTTATCACAAAAACAATATTCTAAGAGATTGTCGCGACTCCTTTCTAACTTCTATTTACCTTCACAGAAGCTCAGTAACACTTTCAAGTCATTAAGTTCCAGTTATGATGACCTACCACTCGGAACGTTGTTGTCTAAAAAATAAAAAATTCACGGAAGAGTGCCAAAATGGTCCGGCAGTTTAGGCGAAATAATAATCAGTTCAAACAAACAAGTCATTTGGAAAAAAGGTCAAGAGCCGCTGCACAATTTTCTGCAGATTTTTCTGTGAAGTTCAGAATTGGGAGAACACAACGACCATAACCTAAACAGAAGATAAACAGACAGGATTCACCCTTCAAATCCATTTAACGGAGCGAGCTTAATGTGATTACAAGAAAGGCTGGAGGCTTCTTACAGATGGCACGTAGGGACCCGAGGGGTTGGGGAATTGGAAATCGTCTGATTACCCATCCAAATGACAAAATCAAAAACTAATTCTGCTTAGATTTTGAAGCTTCAAACAAATGTTACAGATAACAAAACTGTTAATTTAATGGGCTCAATTTTGGTGCTCGAGCTCAGCTTCCCGGAGCTATCAGGTCCATACAAAATTCCTTGTGATGTCCACTCATTACTTCTTGAATAGTACAAGAGAATGGAAAAAATGGGTCAAATATGCACCCGTCTTACCTGATAGAGAGCACGATTCGCGAAAGTAACTCTACGCTATTTTACTACGAGATGAGCTCAGAAATGCCGATTATCCTGGGCTATTTGGCGGGGTCTTGGGTACAAAACTATGATATGGACACTATCGAGGGTATGTCTAACCCACATTGATCTTATTCCTAATGCACGATCAACACTGGGGCGTGAAGATGGAAGATGACAATTGAAGGAAAACCCATATTTTACCGACCTCGGCCCAGACGACAATGTAGCAGACCCTTTACAAAAAATCCAAAAGAAACTAACAAGTGTTATCGCAAACGTGAAGCATTATACATCAGATGAGCCAGTTTATATCGCATCTCAGTAACAATCGCTTATCTCAGTACATTTCCAAGAGAAAGCCGATGGAATGCTCAAAAGAGTAATGAAGGGAATTCGTGGCTTCCCATACCGCAGATCGTTCACTTACACACAGGAACAAATCACCCAAGGAGTTACTTGGCCAGAATGATAGGCACGAGCGGAGGGAGTACTCGGCAATGATGCACACATTCAAATACATGAACAACTGATCGAACTCCTGCACTCGAACTCAATGCAAGCAAAAGTTTTGGTCTGCAAACGATGGTTCCGATCTCATGGGAACACATTTTTCCCAACGCCAGGTAATCCTCTTATTTTCCTTACTTGTGGGGACAGCAGTATTATTTTAAAAATGGGCGGGAAGCTTCTTCTTTGTCGAAAACTAGAGAAGAAGGCGGTCCTCGTCTTTATCTAGGACATATCTATCACACAGTTCGAAGTTCCCCCCTATTTGGATCGATAGCGGGGCTGCAGTCGATGAAGAAAAATGTTGTGGGCCTTCCTCAACAGCCTAATATATTCATTCCCTATACCCATCACATTACTATAACAAGAAAATGGACAAGCCGTACAATCACCAACAAAATAGTTGGATAGACTCAAGAAACAACTTCAATGCGTAAAAAAGAAAGAAAATTGAGATCCTGACCTCCCCACATTTTATGGGATATGTAACTACACCAGAATCAACTGTGTTTCCCCATTCCTCCTGGGCTTACGGTACGAAATCCATCATTCCAACAAATAACCCATCCTGTCAAAAACCATAACCGCACACAGATTATAGAAAATGAGTATTGATGGCCTTAATAAACTGGATATAGCTACCCGGGCTCGGTTAATTGTCCCTAGAATCTATACTCAGATGTTGGACAGCCGTACAAGCAGAAGGTCTGAAGCCGTTGAGTTCCAAATTTGACGTATCCCTCCTCAGAGAAAACCCCACAAGTAAAAATAATAATCCTAGAAATTCACCGAAAATTAGGGAAGGTCTTTTCTTATGGTGTGTTGGTCGACTGGCTTTCATGACCAAAAAAAAGCGTCAAATCCCAAATCGCTGGAATACTAGACGATTGAAGCGATATTATCATTGAATTCGTAGTTCTCCATTACTGATTACTCTATTCTCGTTCTTTACATCAGAAGTGCGATTTTCAATCTCCAACATTATACATTCTTTTTATAAAATAAAAACTTCCATGTTTTTTCCCACATTACTCTCTTACTACATGTAAAATCTATTAAATCTCAAAGATAAAGCAAATGTCATACTAGCTTCAATCGACCATCTATACAGATAAAGCAAAGGTCATACTAGCTTTCAATCGACCATTATATAAGATTAAAGTAAATGTCATACTAGCTTATAATCGGCCCATATAGCTTTCAATCAATCAATTTATACATATATCAATGATTAAAATAAAGGTAATACTAGTTTTCAATCAATGATCTCTACCATCTATCAGACACAAGATAAATCAAAGTTAAAACTAGCTTTTATCTCTTTATATGTCTGCAAATATAGAAACTGCAGGTGACTTTTACAAGTTTTTACTTATGGGAGGTCAGCTGTGCTTTCCCCTACGAAGGAGGTCGTGCAGCCATAAACTCTAGAGTTTGAGCAGTTACAACATCCATTCCTTGCTCTACTAGTTCAGCAAGTCAGGAACCTAGCTCCATTTTTATGGCATTCAGGCAATTTCCTAAATCTATATCAGCATTAGCCTTTGTATACCACACAGTCATGTAAGGTATCCCTTCGAGCTCAAGCCTCTTTACTTCTTCCACAAAATAGGCGATGACATCCATTAGCCCCCTCGAGTGTACCTCTTCCTGACAAAACTTCTCTCGGTCTGATATGACTAACTTGGCAAATTGCTATTTTAGTCTTTGATAAGGCTTTCATAAATTTACGTTTAGGATGTCTGCCTGCTCTGCGCGTTACTATATGCGTGTTATCACCTCAGTCTGTTGCGATATTAACTCCGCTACATTATCCAACTCTGCACGATTTATCTTTTTTAGCTCCTCCACTTCACCACTAAGTGCCACCAACTCCAATTCCTTTACATCGCCTCCCCCAACACAAGATTTATTCAGCAGCTCATTCTTTATCTTGATTGTATCCTTTAAATCTTGCTCTCTTCGAAGAGCAACCTCTAACTTATCACCACTATCTTTAGTTTGTTCGTTAACTTTCCTTACGACAACTCAAATACAAACTAAATCTGTCTCCAACTCTTTAATTTGAGTTGAGGCCGTAGCCATATCACCCTTGGCTGTCGCAACCTCGACGTCATTTTTTTTCTTCTTTGATCGCTCTACGACCTAGGCCTTCTTGCTGCGCGAACTAGCCAAGTCCGCCTTCAACCTCGCAGCCCTCTCATTCAGTTTATCACACCATTTTGGGGTGATCCGAACTTTAATATCTTTAGCTGGTATTGCCTCACTTAACTGCTAGACTATACATTTAGAATTAGCTAAATTATCTCACGCCTTCACAAGTTTATTTTCCTTCTTGCCCAATCAACCCTTTAAACAGGCCACAATTTCCAGTAATTCATTTTTTGCCGCCTCTAACGACCTGACATGGTATTGAGCGATATCCACTTCTTTACCATTCACTATCAACAAATTTATCCTACTACTTAGCTTCACTAATTCGCTATGTGTACTCTAGAGCTCCCCTTAAAAAATTTCTAATTAAGCGCCTTTACTTTCGATCTGCCGGTACAAGTTATCCACAATTTTCGTTGCCTTTACAAACTAGATTTGTACTTTGACATACTAATCCTCCCTATCTTCGTATGCTTCGTTCATCCTATCAAATTCAAATCCAAACTCATAATTATATTAATGCGTCTGTTGTTCGCTTAGGCAGACAGTCTCTAACTCGACCTGCATCATCAAGCTCGATTTAATGAAACTTCACAGATAACATCAATACAAACTATAATTAACTTTACACAATTCTAATAGATTTTAGTTTCTTACAAGCCAACAAGATGGGATTGTACTTCGCCTTCAAGTTACAAAGTTATCTTACCCTAATGGCAATAACATCTAAATCCTATTTTAAGGTACATATTTTTTATATTCTAATTTTCTAACACTTTGAAATAGTCTGAACATACTTGATTAATATCGTTCATTATGATCTATATCTGCCTTCTAACTTTACTTTGTAGCTCTAGAGTAGCAAAGCATACAAGTCAAATATTTTGAGCTCTTTTCTAGCCTGTAGCTCCGTTTGTGAAGTCAACAAAATTGTTGAGGCATTTTTCTCCTTAACAAGTTTTCTCTCTAAATCCTTAATTTTGAGGTGCATACCTTTAAGTTCCTACAAATCAATATTTATAAGCATCTCTTAGACTATTCCAAATTTTTCCTCAAAGTATGTACCATACAATCACAGTTTTTACCTCACACAATCAAACAAGACAAACAAACTCCAAAAAGTTTACTCTACCTTCTCTTCCTCTTCCCCACTGTTCTCTATATCAGTTCTAGAGGAGACCGCATCTAACCCTGTCACAATACCATGAAGTGAGCCGCCATCAACATTAGGCTCCTCCTCAGCTTTGACTTCTTTTACATAGCACCCTGCTATGATAGCTTCGATGTCAGCCACAGAGTATCCAACTTCGAGGAGCTTCTATCGAAGGTTATTATGAGCAGCTGCAATTTCCTCGACGTTCTTCTTCGCCTCCTCAGCGAGTTTGAGCATCATCACCCGGTGAGAGTATTTCACAGAGACCAAGCGCTCCCTTTCCAAACCTAGATCCGCCTTGAGTTGAGCCACCCACTTCTTAAGCTGGGCCCTTCCATCCTCGAGCCCAAGACAAATGCCCTTTAATATTTGAGCGGCCTATAACATAAACAATACACATTTAAGCTCGAAAACAAACACAAAATTCAAGTAGCACGAAGAATATAAACACACCCTACTCAGCTCCAACTGCGTTAGTACCTACTCGAGCTGCCGCCCTCAGCCTATTCTCCACAGCTAGCAACTCGTTCTCCATAGCAGCCCCACTTTTTGCCTCCTTCGCCTCGCTCTCTACAGCAGAAGCGTCCAACTTCCTCATTTTTGCACTCACCTCGACCTCTCCACTCTCCGTGGTAACTGAGGTCGAGCAACCTTTTATAGTCTTCTTTTTGGGGTGTCTTTGAACTAGCTTGCCCGACGTATCCCCCCCCCCAAAAAAAAAAAAAACTTGCCTTCAACGACATAGGTACAACCTTCATTAATACTGGACATTCATCACCATCCGTTGCTACCCTCCTTCCAGCTCCAGTTCCTGTTATATGTCTATTTGCTTGAGACTTCTCCACTTTCTCTGATATACTGTTAGCTCTCTTTGATCTGCTGATTTCAAGCTCTTTCAACACAATCTCAAGCTCAGAGCCTTCTCAAGCTACAATATCTATTAGAGAATCTTTTCTCGCTACTTGAGATCGAGGACCTACAAAATACAACACATTATTACATACAGAAATACACAGCCACATTTACAACAGCTTGATATCACAAACTATTACTTACTTTTCTTAAGAGCTTTATATATAATGTTCATAGGTTCCTCGTTCTTTCTTTGAAGACAATCACCTTTTACCCATATCAAATTGTCATTCCACACCCGCCCTGCAGAATTCAGGTCAAAAAATTGAGGTCGAGACGAACTGGCAGAGAAGTGCGTGCCTCCAGTCGCTGCATAATATTTCATAGTATAGTATTGTAAAACATCTATAGAAGTTATTTTCCCCTCCACCTCATTTTTAGCCCACAATATATTTAGGTTGTCACAAACATTTATCATTTCCCACATATTGCCATTCAGTTGGGCAAGACAAGCCTCTATAGTATTTAAAATACCTTTAACAAGATTGCTAAGAGACAACATCAGTCTGAATTCTAACTGAGATTGATAACACAAAAATCCCTGGTCTAGATCACTTTCAACACTCCCATCGAAGTACTTAAAAGAAATCTACTCCTCTACTCCCCTATCAGCTTTCTCCTGTTCTAAGTTAGGCGATAAGAAAAAATATTCTTCCCCATCTGGAATAATACACCCCCTAAACGACCTCCCAAAGTGTTCTATAACATTACCCTATCTTCCACTTAAACTACCTTTTATTTTACAGAACTTCTTAAATGCATATAAATTTGTAGGGTATGATACGAGATTGCCAGTGAAATCTAGAAATTCTACTATGCCCTTCCCCTCTAAATCTACTTCAAGTTATAACGCTAGGGCTCTCCGTTCTTAGGTCTCCCCCAACAACATCTACATTTTCATATTCATCAGATACTACTTTAATCACACGACCAGATGTCATAGTCTTTATATCGAGTATAGGCTTAAGGATGAAGCCTATTTCTATAACAGAGCCTTTTCACTCCTCTATCTACATATAGGTCCAGGTATTCAATCAATTTTATATACCATTATCTTTTGTCTCTACTTTTACACATACATATAACATATACATATATCTATCATACAAATATATATATCATACACATACATAGTTATTTCTTCATGCATAACAATTTTTTTTAAAAGTTTACTAAAAATAACAAACTTTTTAAATTTTGAAAACCCAAAAATATGTTACTCTCCACATCAAACATCAAACGATTATCACAAATCAGCACAAACAATTTCAACCACTAACCTTCAACGTCTGAGTAAGAATATAGAACAGTACACAATCCCCCTCTCACTACGGTACTGTGTAACAAAAGACTTTGCTCTGCCACAATAACCTTTTCTCTTCGGCTATGATGTTTGCTTTCATTCAACCTCTCTCTTGAATCTTTACAACTTAATTTTTTTTTTCTATCTCTCTGGTTTTTCGTTTCTCTGAGTTTGACAAACGTTTGAATGATAAAAAGAATGATTATTTATACTTTCTCTCCCTAACTCCTGGCAGTTATTAGACTTACACAAGCCGTTATTAGTTTTGTAGCCGAGGCGTCCCTTTCACAATTAATGTCAGACATTTCGTACCTTTTGGGTAAAAATGGTCTTCCATCATAATCCCACATCCTATATTTAAATATATTTTTCTCTCTCCTACCCAAATCTCTATCAGACCTTCCTAAACTCATGACGACTCTTTACTTACATGCAATCAACTATCTCTCACACAAAAGGCAAAAATTATAGATAATCTGATTTCTCTACTCCTACTTCTACTACTTATAGAACTGCTGACATCATTTCCAATGCTATATCATTTCAAAATTTAAATTTTTATTCAAAGTTTTAAACAACATTTATAATAAAACAAGAATAAATTCAAAAAGAAGTATTCCCCCTTTATTCAAAATATAGTTATTTGACCTCATATAGTTCACCCTCTCACACATAATCATACATCAAACATCCAAGGTGCACTGGAGTGCCACATCTAATCAGTTCGCACCAAGCAATCCTCTCATCTTCCTCGGCTATTTCTTCCAAAATAATTTCTTTCATTGTTGCTTTTCGAGCTTCAGACTCTAACGCCAGTTCACAAAATATCTCAGAATACATGTAACTCCCAACCTCGTTCTCCCTCACCCTCGCAGTCAATCCATCAAATCGTATTGAAGATTCAGGAAAATTGGCATCATGCCCTAACTGTCCAAAAATCTTCTCACAAACTTCTACAATTTTTATTGTTAAACCCCCTCCGACGCCTGATGAGCTCTTCGAGAACAAGTCTTCACCATTTTTAATTCTTCCTTCTACCTAAATTACATTTCCATCATTATTTATAAAACACAGAATATGATAACATCAAATTCCCCCCATTCCGTATATAGTATAATCTATATTTATTCCACTTGTCCATAACTGACAACCCTAAGATCACGCTCAAAATTTATTTCAGTTTATCTTTCCATAGCGACCTCATTGCATCTCGACCATATCTTTTTCGAACTCATTTCTAAATTCTCTCACCCATTTTACATACATCCACATTTTCTCAATAGCTCAATTTAATAGCTTTTTTTCAGTTCGACACAAGTACCTTTAACATCTTCACATATATCTCCAACAAGTTGACTAATGTATTGTAAGGAATTATATTCTAACATTTTTTTCGCTCGACCTAAAAATCTCTTTTCCATTATTTTTATAAACTTTCTATCACGCATTACTTGACCTAGCCATAGTTTGAATTATCATACTCATTTTTTAGTTTACTTTCTCAAACAGAGAATGACATTTCAATATTCCAACATATATTTTAAGTTTGATTTACCAAACTAATTTCTAATTTGTTCTATCAACACATAATTTCTGTATAAAGATACTTTTCATTAGCTCGAATATTACTTACATATTACTTTACAAAATACATTTTTTCAAAAAAATTATACAGCTCAATCTATAAGTTACATTAGATATCAGTTTTCGTTTAGAGGTACATGCACCTCAGAAATGAAACTCTTCTACAAGAAAAGATTGGAAGATGGTTGTAACAGAGCCTAAACCAACCTCCAGCAAAGATACTTCTTCAAGAAGATGAGCGATGATTGTACGGAAGAAAATTTCCAATCTCCGTCTCCCGTCTCCACCACCACCGTCTCTTCCTCCGTAACCCCCACCACCTCCTATTAGCAGGGAAAGAAGAATGATTATAATTTTCTATAACCCAATCCCTCACAGGATAATGACAATACTTTCTGGTACGTACACCGACTTTCACATCTGTCTCATCTATCTAATTTCTACAAGCAGGTGAAGACGTAACCGACGTTCTTCCCCTAACAAAATCACATAGTGAAGCTGCCACATTTGGTAGTAGTCATCCTCAGCTTTAGCCACCTCCTCCTCTGTCATCCCATGGTATGTTGGTGGCACTGGTATGGGAGTAGGAATCTCCAGAGTTTGGTTGCCAAAATATTGTAACTGTAACATCTGCAATTCAACAAGAACCCTCGCTTCATATACTTGATGCATGGTCATCCCCATTCTCAAGACAGAGTAAACCAAAAGATAATCACAAACACGGAGTGTAATGGCCTAATTCTGTAAGCTCAAAGTGGCTTGGAATTAGCTCTTACATCAATATACCTATGACAAAATCTAATAGAAAGTAAGAAATGACACAAGTAATTTAGCATGGAAAACCTCTTAATAGGTAAAAAACCATGACCTCGGGTTGATAATTTTTGTAATAGTAACGTTTATTGCTTGAGTTTGATATCTTATTACAAGTGATCTCTTGACTTAGAAATGCTTGATCTTGTGAATAAGAAGTTTAAAGTTTTGAGAATCTAGAAATTATAGTTTACTTGGTGATTTCTTGTATAATTTTTTGGTCCTTGTATCTTTTAAAACTTTTTCTTTATATAGGCTTTCTCCGCAGTTCTTCATCGTGCTAAATCAAGTTCACTGAATAATATGGTTAGTGAAGGTTGAATGAGTAACTGTTAAGTTTATGAGAGATATGTGGCTTTGACTTGTTCAGGTTTTTCTATTCGAGCTCGACCCACGTTATTCATCAGTTCGTGGAGTAGGTGGCAATGTTGACTGGAGAAGTCATGTGGAGAATGCGTGGATCTGATATAGAGGTAGTTCGAACCGGAGATAACTCGATCTAGATAAGATCGAGGGGTAGGCCCTTACAATCGCCCCCTCGATACCGAAGTCATGAGTGGCTTTGGTTGAGAAAGAATTTTTGGGTATATGGGTATTCGAGTTAGAAATTTAAATAATAAAGGAAGTAATGATGGTGTTTGACTGCATTGAAAATGCGCGTGTTAAGGGGGGATGTACGTGCATTGAATATTGATGTATGTGACGGTTAAGGTTTGAAGAGTTTTGTTTGTATTGAATGATGACATTTGGGGAAACGTTCCTGCACAATAAATGTAGGGTTATATAAATAATACCTGTACCGAGGTTTATGGCAAAGTATGTTTGTTATGTTATAAAATCCTCTACAATTTTTGAAGACGGTGAAGACCCGTAAAATGGTTCTTAAAGAGAGAATTACTTTTGAAATACAAAGGTTGAAGTTGAAGTATTTCGAGGATTAGTCCTTGGAGATGCCTACTCCTGTTCCTGTTCCTCCGACGTATCAAGGAATATCATAAAATAAAGTGGCTGAAGCTGAGGAGAAGTTTTACTGCAGATGGAGGTTTCACCACATTGTCTTAGCAGGCGAGCAACGTTGGGTTTCTCTCAACATTCTTGCGGAAGACAAAGTTAGGGAGACAGATGCAAGGATAGGGGTGACTGCGGGGAAGTTGCACTGATTTCTTGCGCTTGAATAAATTCTAAAGTCGTGCCCTCTTCATCTCTACCAACTCTGCGAGGGTGGTGGTTATAGGAGAGGCGGTGATGGTAGTAGAGGAAGAAGATGAAGAATGGAAGTCTGCTTTTATACTTCCATCGCTATTTTGCGCTGAGAATCCCTTCAGTTTGAAGAGTTGGTTCAAACACTAACTCTCCTACTTTTATAGTTTTCATTTGAAGTTTGTCTAGACTTCGACAAAACTCATGGGAGGGGGGATACTCATTGTTTATAATGTCTGCTTTACATTAGGGTAAAAAATCACTGAAGTAGAAAGAAATTAAGGATTTGACGTGTCGGAGTGCCTGAAAGACTTGTTAGCTGTATCTGAAAAGTACCTGATGTTGAGTACTTGAAAGACCTATTATCTGTAAAGTACCTGATGTTGAGTACTTGGAAAACTTGTTATCTGTAAAATCACTTGTAATTTGTTTCGAGATGAATAAAATTTGTTATCCAAATTTTGTGTTGATATAGAATAGAATAACTCTAGAAATCGAACTGTATGATCCGAAGACTTTTGAATATTGTATGAAATAAAATTTATAAGATTAAAACGTATAATATTTGTACTAATCGAACTGCTAGAAATTTAATTGCAAAATGAAAATATGTGTAAGTCTCAAATATTATTCGACCTGTGTATGAAAATGTAGGGGAAAGAAAATTGTAGAAGTTTTAAAATAAAGAATCTATCTCTGAGAGGTCATTATAGAATATTAGACTTGGAAAGAATAAACTCGATTTGGAAGAGTATAAAATGACTAAGGTCGATAGGAGGAGATATGTTCAAATAATTTTTCTCAAGATATTAGGGTTTCTATCACGAGATAATAGGATAATATCATGACTTATGGGGAATTAGTAGCAAAAATAAATAAGGGTGGAATAAATTCTACGTTTAGGGAAGGAAATAAGAATGGTGTAGACTCAATTTGAGAGAATTCGTTATGCCGCAGAAGGGCGGTTAGAGATAAAGATCACTGAAGTGCGGGAAAATATTTCTGAATTGTTAGATTATGACGCGGAGTTGCTAGTGACGAAGGTTCAACTTAAAGGTTTAGATGGGATTAGGAGAGAACGCGAGTATGAACGTCACTTTTATGAAGAGATGTTTCGAGAAATTATGGTGGATCTTGCAGCTCGAAAATTTTATGTGAGAGAGTTCACTGTAGAGGAGATCGAATTGGAAGATGTGAGGATTGCTGAAGGATATTTGATTAGATGTGGCTGCCCAGGATATTAAGGCTGCTTTAGATGTAATTATATACGAGTTGAATAAAGAATGAATGTAAATAGGGGTGACAGAATGTATGTAACTATATGAGTTTGAATAATTTGAAAGAAAGTAGAATGAGAATAAGAGTTGAATTGATCCTCTATTTTTGTGAATGTTGTTTGTGACTGTTATGAAAAACGAATTTGAAAATATTTAAAAATTTGTTAAATGAGCTTTGGAAATGACGCATTGCTACTATAAGTAGAAGAAGCAAGCATAGAAAAATCAGGGAGCTTCTGATTTTGTCCTTTGAATAAAAGCTGTGAAAACCCGATTGCGTGTAAGCGTAAGTCATCATGAGTGTGGTGGGGATAGCGAGGGATTTGGAAAAGAGAGATAAAAATAGATTAAAATATAAGGCAAAGGGCAATAATGGGAAAGCATTTTCACCGAAAAGGTGCAAGATGTCTAACATGGATAGTGAAAGGGATACCTCGGTTCCAAAACTGAGGATGGCTCGTACGAGGCTCAATAACTGCCAGCAGTTAAAGAGAGAAAATATAAATACTGCTTCATATTCGTCAATCAAACGTTTCTCAACTTCTGAAAACTTGAAGATCAATGAGAGATGAAGGAAGAATAAAGGCAAAAATAGCAGAGAAACTCGTAGAGATTTAATCGAAAGTTATCAACAGTCAAAGCGTAAGAGAGTTGCTGAGATTGAGTCACGAAGGTGGTTATACAGCAGCGTTATGAGGGAAGGATTTGGCGCTGCCTCAGATTCATATTCCGACATAGAAGGTTAGTAGAGGATTGGCGATGTATGTTTATGTTTTTGAAGATCATATTTTATTTCTAGGTAAAGCTACAAATTACTATTTATAATAATCTATGAAAAACTGCTTGATATATGATATATGAAAGATATTTGTATGTGGTTGACGCATATGTAAAAGATAATGATAGATACCTGGAGCTGTGTGTAGGCTAATCGTGAGGAGTGTTTGTGTATGATAAAATCTATTTCTGTAGTTGATATGGTTAGTTCCCCTGCTAGTAAGGCATCGACCTCTGGTCAGTTGGCTGAGTCTGAGATTGAAATATCTAAAAGTAAGGAAGAAGTAGGTGTTGATCAATTTCTAGATTTCCCTGGAAGATTGGTATCCTATCCTCCTCACTCGGATGTATTCAAAGAGTTTTGTAAGGTCAAGGCTTCTGTAGGAGGTAGATGGGGTAACTGTATAGAACATGTCGGTAGGCAATTTAGGGGTCGCGTTGCAGCAATGGGAGAGGAAATTTTTTAGTTGTTGGTTGATTTAGCTAAGGGGAAAAGGGATAGGTGTATAGACGAATCGATCCCTTTGGAGGATTTCGATTGAAATGGTCAAAGTAAACTTTTAGAGGGTTTTTTATGTTACATGTCTTAGTTGGAGTACGGGTTGAGTCTTCCCCTTAGCAATCTGGCAAAAGTGATTATGAACCTCATCGGGGAATATCCCGTTCAGATGAACGGGAATGTAGGGGACTAACTTCGGGTAGAGGGGAAGTCAGCTCTTACACCACTAGGTTTATCCTTAATCAGAAAATTCAAGCATAAAATCTATAGTATACGTAATCTACTGACAATATACTTGCGTAGAGGCCCGAATGTGACACTCTACGACATCTGATGAAATTTTTTAAAAGAGTTTATATTACTTATGAGCAATTGAAGGTTCGAGTACTGTGGGTTTTACAGGATAGTTGAAGGTAAACTGTAAGGGCTCAAGGGAGAGATTTTGTAACCTCTCATTGGTTCCCCATCTCTCATATTTATAGAGTATAGGAAGAGCTGAGTCACCAAGGTTATGTCACATTACAAGGGTATTATCCGGATATCGAGCGGGTATCCCGGAGTGGGTATGGACGCCGGAAATGTCAAAACTGTCACTGTAACAGTTGTTGGGTCTATTTTTGTACTCTGACACTGTAGTAGTGGTTGGGTCTGTTTCTGTAGCTGCAAGAACCAACAACTCCGCCGTCTTGTCTAGTGAGCTGGTTGTCTGTCATGTCATACTTTGACCATGTGTGGATATGGTCGAAGTATTTCTGCTGCGATGCCGAATTCATCTTCGAGGCTTGTTCAGAGTCGAGGCTTCCTCTTCGGATAATCTTTGGGAGGCTTGTTTGGGGATTAACTAGACTTTGAGACATCCGAGTAGGCTTCGAAATAGCCTTCGAGTGTTTGACTGGTGTAGAAGGCTGCGAGTAGGCTACTACAGGGAATATGTGGGAGGTGATAAGTATTTGTGAATCACTAAATACACCGTGGGAAGGAGATGGGAGAAGGAGGAGGATATCCTCTAAGGATTTTTTATAGTTTTATGGGGTAAAAAACTATTCTGCAAGCAGAGAGGCATATTTATTTGCGAGCTCGACTCGGCCTCGCTTCTTCGATCTGAACTCAACAAGTTGACTATGGAATGATAATATGATATGGGTGAAAGGTGATTGCCTTTAGAGAGATAATGAAGAACCCATATAACTTCTATTTAGAACTGTAAAACAAAATAAGTATAAAAATGTATAATGTATGAGATTGATAGTTGAAATTGTATGATGCTCTGTTGATGATAATGTTTTGTGAATGACAGCTCCTAAATCTCAGGTAACGAGGAGGGAATCGTTATTGGATACAGTTGCTTAGAAAGAGACAGAGCTCGAGACTGTGTTAGAAGAACTTGGCATTAACAAGAAAAGGCGTGTTAATAGCCGAGCTGAAAAAGTTCTAAAATCTCAGTCGATGAGGCTAATGATGAGCGCTGACGACAGCAAGAAGAAGGGGACTGATGGGAAAAGGTGAGTAAACTTGCCTAAGGCCCCTGGAGTAGATTGTACAGGGTTACCTGAGTCTACTATGTCGAGCAAGTTAGCTCGAACATTTCCCAAGAAATAAATCCTGAAGCGTCCTTCGACCTCTGGAACCATGGGAAGTGGTGAGGCCGTAGAAAAAGCAAAAAATAGAAGGGTTAAACTCTCTAAAATGATGGGGGTAAAGGTCGTGGAAGATCGACCTATTGTGGAGGACGATTTGAAAGAGGTGGAGGAAAAAGACAGGTTGGTAGCTCTCCATGGGGAAGAGGAGATGAGCAAAATGGTAGGTTCATATTCCAGAATATGTAAATTTTTTGTATTGTAACTCGAGCTAATAATAAGGTCGATTCTATTTCTTTTGTAGGCTGCTCGTCTGATGAGGGAAATATGCCTCAGGGTTGAGGAGGAGAGAGCTGAGCTTAAGAGGAAGAAGGTCAAGCTCTAAAGGAACGTAACTCAATTAAAAATTGATTTGTCCAAGGAGGGAAAGCGGATGGAGGCTTTGAAGGCTTCACAAGTGGTAGAGACCAACAATCTACATGCGGAAGTGAGAACGAACTTAGAGGAGGTGGTAGCTGAGCATGACAGACTCGGGCGCCACCTTATGTCAAAATGATATTCTGAAGATGAAGTGGATGCCATTAGGGCCGACACCTATGCAGAGGAGGAGAAAGATGAAGAGATTGAAGATGGTGTTGTTGGAGTTATGGATGGGCTAGATGGTATTTCTCTTAAGACGGTGAGAGACAACCAAGGAGATGACAACGAACATCCATAAGGGGAGAATGAAAAGGTAGAGTAGTGTGATGGTTTTGTGATTGTATGAATATTTGGGAATGTTTGTAAACTGATTGGATATTTTTTATTGGATAGAATTTTTTAGGATAAGTTGTTTTTGAAAACCTTGCTGTAGGAACTTAAGGGCATACTCCTCAGAATAAAAGATTTAGAGGCTGAGCTTGCTAAGGAGAGAGACGCCTTAACGTCCCTATTTTCTTCGCAAGCGGAGCTGCAAGTTAGAACAGAGCAAGAAATATTTGATTTGTATGCTTAGTTAGTATAGAGCTAGAAAGTAATAAATAAAGTGTAGAGGCAGACCAAAAGCCCGTTATCGGTTTAGGGGCAAATGGCACTGTAATGGTGCGCTTGAAATACCAAAGTTTTTGATGAACTAAAATATAGAGAATGTGTACCTTAGACTTGGAAGTATATGTTATGGAGCATCCATCCGAGATCGTACTTTAACTTTAAGTTCAGAAGTAGCTTTATACAGTAAATGTTAAAAAATAGATATCTTGTTAAAAATGAGTCATATGTGGTAACTGAGTGTTCTGAATCGAACTTGATATAATGTATCTGTAATGTGAAGGTTAAATTGGAGTCATCTCGTTTGCGCGAAGATGATGCATGCTAATGTAACTAAGAATTTGCAGAAGAGTTTGATAGGATGAGAGAGGCGAATAAAGACATGGAAGATCAATATGTAAAGGTATACTTTAAGTTTGTTGAGGCAACACAGACTGCTGTCAACCTAGCTCGGCAGATTGAGGAGAAGGGCGCCAAAATTGAGAAAGGGCAAAAAGAACTCGTAGAGTTAAAAGAATATGCAGCAAAACTCAAAAGCCAGAATGATACGTTAATGGTAAAAAGTAGGGATGCTGACATGGCCCGTTACCGTATACAGGCGCTAGAAAAATTTGAGGAAGGTTTAAATCGGTCGGTGGCCAGTTTGAGGAATGATTTAATCAAGAAAACGAACAATAAGGAGAAAATTCGAACTGATCTAGCGAATAGAAGGAGCGAGCAAGAGTGATTGAAGAATAAATTGGATGATAAAGATAACGAGCTGAAGAGAGCTCGAGATGATCTATCTGTATTTGAAGTTGTAGTTGAACAATTGTATACAACTTTACCTGCCCAAGATTTTGAATTTCAGACTGTGCAATGTAAGTGTGATGAGCTAAATGAGAGAGTGGCCCAATTGAAGACCGAACTGGCGCATGCCAATTTGTGTGCCAGAAACGCCGAGGCTGGAGAGCATTCGAGGAAGAATAAAAATAATGCAATGTTTCTCTTGTTCAAGAGGATGTAGTCAGCCTATCAGCTCGAATAAGAAGGCTTGAGGGGGATATCACTCGAATTCAAGGTCACGTACGAAAAGAAGTTGAGCGGTTGAGGGAGAGCGAAAGGAAGCTGGATGCTGCTATTTCCACGAAATAAGGGCTAGAGCGGACTATTAGAGGCAAAGATATTTTGATACAACAAAAAGATGAAATATTATAGAAGATTTTGGATGTGGAAAAACTAAATAGGGAGATTGAGGCACTTCGTGCTCAGGTGGCCGATTTGGAGGCGATTAATCGAGCTGAATCAGCTAAGGCTGACAAAAAATTGTAAGAGTACATTTCTTTCACAAATCGAGTAGATAGAGAAATAACATGGCAAAAGAACGGTATACGAGGTCGGAAGAACGTCTTCATAGGGCGAGAGCGAATTTCTCTAGGTCGGTTATTACCGAGGCATCGCATTCAGAATTGTTGAGGGCGGTGATTGCCTATTTTATAAAGGAGATAAAAAGGCTTGAGTTAGAAAGGGATACCTTGTTCAATAGTTTGTCAGACAGGGGATGTATTTACAGAGCTGATATAGATCGAGGAAATTGTATGCAGTCCATGGAAATGGATTTAGGCCCTCGACCTGCTAAATTGATAGAGCATGGCAGAATTGTTGTGACTGCTCGAGCTCGAGAATTTATGGCTGATCGACCTCCTGCTGCAGGGAAAAACATAGCTGATATCCCAACAACAAAAAATAATCCATTGTAGAGGTTGTATATGTAACCTAAAATAAAAAGTACCTGTACAGACAAGTTGAGAGATGAAAGCTAGTTTTACCTTTGCTTTATCTTATGTTTGGTAGAGTCTTTGATATAAAACAAGTATTACCTTAGTTTTAATCGCAGAGATTTAATAGAGTCAGCTAAACTAAGTATTATCCTTGATTTAACTGGTATGATGTCGTAGCCATATTGAGGAAGATTAAAGCTAGTTTTACCTTTGCTTTATCTTATGTCTGGTAGAGTCTTTGATGTAAAACAAGTATTACCTTAGTTTTAATTGCAAAAATATAGTAGAATCAGCCAAACCAGGTGTTATCCTTGATTTAACTGGTATGATGCCGCAGCCATATTGAGGTAGATAAAAACTAGTTTTACCTTTGCTTTATCTTATGTCTGGTAGAGTCTTTGATGTAAAACAAGTATTACCTTAGTTTGAATCGCATAGATTTAGTAGAGTCAACCAAACCAAGTGTTATCCTTGATATAACTAGTATGATGTCGCAGCTATATTGAGGTAGATAAAAGCTAGTTTTACCTTTTCTTTATCTTATGTCTAGTAGAGTCTTTGATGTAAAACAAGTATTGCCTTAGTTTTAATCGCAGAGATTTAGTAGAGTTAACCAAACCAAGTGTTATCCTTGATTTAACTGGTATGATGTTACAACTATATTGAGGTAGATAAAAGCTAGTTTTACCTATCTTATGTCTGGTAGAGCCTTTGATGTAAAACAAGTATTACCTTAGTTTTAATTACAGAGATTTAGTAGAGTCAGCCAAACCAAGTGTTATCTTTGATTTAACTGGTATAGAGGTCGATTGAAAACTAGTATTATCTATGCTTTAATCTATGTATTATCTATGAAGTAGCGATATGTATGGGAGAAAAACTTATAAGTTTCATTGAATAGAAAAAGATGTACATTGGATGGAGATGAAAATCTTACTTTTGGAATGGAAAAAGTGATAAATTGAAATGGAGTAGTGAAAGACTTAACGATAGTACCGTTTTAGTCACCTAGTGCTCTAAGGATTTAAAATATGAACTCCCTCTTCTGTCATGAGGTAATATAATCCTAAGCCTGATAGACCTGTGATAAGGAATGGACCCTCCTAATTGTCTCCTAGTTTCCCAGTATGAGGCTCTTTGCGGTGTTGAGGTATTTCTCTGAGGACGAGATCATCGATTTGGAATGTACAGCTTCTGACTCGTTTGTTGTACAAACTGGCCAGCAAATGGTGATATAGACCTAGGTTAGTGATGGCGCGTTCCCTGGTTTCATCGATCCAATTGAGGTTATAAGTCAATTCAAACTCATTTTCCTCACCAGTTAGCTCGTGATTTTTGACTGGATGATGGTATTCAGAGGGAATGACGGCCTTGGTGCCATAGGCAAGGAGGAATAGAGTGCAGCCTGTTAACTGACGTGGAGTGGTACGATATGCCAATAAGATATAAGGAAGTTCTCGAACCCAATTCCCTTTTTTCTGTGAGTGTAGCCTTTTCTCGAGTCTATCAATGATGGTTTTGTTGGTTATTTTGGCTTGGCCATTGCCTTGAGGGTAGTAGGGATTAGATGGTGAGTTGATGATGTTGTGGTGATTGAGGAAAACTGTGACTTTTTTCCAATAAATTGGGGCCCGTTATCGATACAAATTAGGTGGGGGAACCTAAACCGAGTGATGACATATTCCCAGATAAAAGAGATGACCTCTTCTTCTTTGGTTTGACAGAGTGGAACTGCTTCTGCCCATTTTGTAAAATAATTGGTAGCTACGAGTAGGTGGCGATGGTTACCTGGAGAATTAGGAAATTCACCAACAAAATCGAGTGCCCATCTTTTGAATGGCCAAAACACCTTGCTTGTACAGAGTTCGAGCGCAGGGGCGCAGATCACCGGTCCATGTCGTTGACATGCGTCACATTTGCGTGAGTACTCTTCTGTTTACTTACGTATGCCAGACCAGAATACTCCTTGTGTAATGGCTCTGCTTGCCAGTGATCGACCTACGGTATGGGAGCCACAAGTCCCTTCATGTAGATCGCGGAACATCTCGTCCGCTTTCTGCTTGAAAAGGCACTTGAGGTAACTCCCCGTGACTGAACGGCGGTATAAGGTACCGTTTTGATTAGTGTAGCGCTTTGAGTTGTCTATCAGCTGTCGGCGCTCCTTCAGATCTGCTAGAAGTGGTCCTTCATATTTATTGTCGATACCGAGATAAACTAAGAAAGGCTTTTGCCAATCGTCGTCTCCCCCTTTATCGCCCCCAATGTTGATCATACATACAAAAATACGACCAATGTTGGGGGTTGAAATCACCTTAATATGGAGATCGAGCTTCTGTGCCCAAGATCCAGACTAGATATGTCAAAAAATTGGCGTGTCCTCAAGGAAGATAATCGAGAGTTGCTTGCGCGAACTTGCTCATCCTATCTGCAACGAAGGGTGCGTAATCGATCATCTTGTCATTCTTCTTGTATTGCTTAGAGTAATAGTGGACAATGAATAGTGAATTTGCGTAAACTGAGAGTTTTGGGATGCCGAGCTCAAGAGCGAGATCGAGTCCATGAATGAGAGTTTCGTACCCAGTAACATTGTTTGAGGCCTCAAAATCTAAGCGGAATGATTTCTCAATTCTGTCGTTGGAAGGGGTAATCAATACGATTCTAATTCCCAACCCTGCGGGTCCTGCCGATCATCTATAAGAAGTCTCCACCCTTTCCTTGTAATCCATTCAGCTTGCTCGCCAAATGCTTTGGGGGTGGATATTCTGTAACTACCTCTGCAAGGTCAGGATCGTGCTCCTCCCACTCGGATCTTCCACCGCAAAATCTACGAGAAAATTGACAACGGCCTGACACTTTTCAGAATGACGTTATTCGAACTTGATATCATGTTCTCCCAAACTGACTGACTACTATTGCACTCTTCTTTATTCTCAATCTTAGACAGAACCTCCCGAAGTGGGTAGTTCTTCATGACTTCGACTGAATGAGCTTGAAAGTAGTGCTTGAGTTCTGTGAAGTATAAGCAAGAGTGAAAAGAAGTTTCTCAATTTTAGAGTACCTCATTTTTGTTGGAGTAAGGGTTTTGCTGATGAAGTAGACTGATTTCTCAATTTTCTCTTCAAGTCGAATAAAAACAGAGCTGAGTAAAGTATTTGTAACTGCTAGGTAGATAATCAGTTCCTCATTATCTATTGGGGTTCTCATGATGGGAGACTTCCCCAAATAGGTTTTGAGATTCTGAAAAGCTGCTTCGTATTCTGATGTCTATTGAACCTCTGTATTTGGCTAAACTTTTCCTCGTTTGGTGCAACCACAGAGTAATAGGTACAGCCAATGACAACGGTCTGAAGATTTTGAAATGAAACGGTTGATAGCGATAATCTTGTCGGTAAGTTTTTAAATATCTTTCGTCGTTTTTAGAGATGGCATGTTAAGGAGAGCTGATCTAGATCAGCCTCAATCCCCTTCTTGCTGATGAGGTGGCCGAGAAATCGACCTGAATGTATTTCGAATTGACACTTATCAGGATTGAGACGCATCTTGTAAGATCGAAGAATATTAAATATCGATGTAAGTAGCGATGGAAGTTGTTTTGACTCAACTGGAAGATCGAGCTGGATTCCGGTTGCTAGTCGTCTGGATATGACCATGATTAAAAATTTTAGTAGAGTGAATGAATATGTTAGGATATCGTGGAAATGATTTCTTTCATAATGACGGTGCCAAATGTAATGGTCTAATTCCCTAAGCTCGAAGTGGCTTGGAATTAACTCTTATACCAATGTACCTGTGACAAAATCTAATAGAAAATAAGAAATGACACAAGTGATTTAGCGTGGAAAACCTCTGAATAGGTAAAAAACAACGACCTCGGGTTGATGATTTTTGAAATAGTAACGTTTATTGTTTGAGGCTAATATCTTATTATAATTGATTTCTTGACTTAGAAATGCTTGATCTTGTGAATAAGAAGTTTGAAGTTTTGAGAATCTAGAAAATATAGTTTTCTTGGTGATTTCTCGTGTAATTTTTGGGTCCTTGTCTTTTCTAGAACTTTTTCTTTATATAGGCATTCTCCGCAGTTCTTCATCGTACTAAAGAACGTTCTCCGAACAATGTGGTTAGTAGCGGTTGACTGAGTAACTTTTGAGTTCGTGAGAGACATGTGGCTTTGACTTGTTCAGGTTTTTCTGTTTGAGCTCGAACCTATGTTATTAATCAGTTTGTGGAGTAGGTGGCAATGCTAACTAGAGAAGTCATGTGAAGAATACGTGGGTCTGACATGGAGGTAGTTCGAACTGGAGACAGCTCGATCTAGGTAAGATTAAGGGGTAGGCCCCTACACAGAGTACTTTCACAGAGATGACAAATGATACCGTACAATTACTATTTATACCATACCTGCATTTAATGCAGAGATGGATTTCTAAAGCAATCATCATTCAAAGAATAACCTTTACTAGAAAACCCAAAAGCCAAATATATTAATCCTTTCCAACGCCGTAAATGCCAGAATACATTCTCCCATAAAGAAATGACAAGTCCCCAACCAGTCAAATTCTACAGTATACCCTTCCAAATTCCAAAACAAATATTGCACACATTTTTTTCTCAACTTAAACTACTTGTACCTTTAGTTGCAAAGGAGCGATTGTAAGGACCTATCCCTCGACCTAGTCTAAACTTGAACTACCTCAATACCAGACTCATGCATTATACACGTGATATATACAAATCAGCATTGACACCTAGACCACGAACTGATGAGGAATGTGGCTCGAGCACTATAGAAAATATGAACAAGTCAAAGACACCTGTCCCCCACGAACTAGCAGTTACACATTCAACTGCCACCTACCCCATTTTCAGAAGAGCGTGCCTCTACACGATATCAAACTGAGAGTGAGGTTTATAAAAAGGATGAGTTCCAGAGGAGATGAGACCAAAAATTCTATATTCTAAGAACACAAGAATTCTTATCTTTCAAGATCAAGTATTTCTAGCTCAAGAGATCACTTGTAATAAGATATCAGCCTAAAGCAATAAAAGTTATATTTAATAAATCCTTAACTCGAGGTCGTGGTTTTTTACCTATTCAAAGGTTTTTCACGGTAAATTGCCTATGTCATTTTTTGTATTACACTAATTCTTGTCACAAGTACATTTGGTGTAAGATCTAATTTCGAGCTATAAAATTAAGCCATTACAATATCAGCATAGCTCAGTTGCCAATAAAATGTACCAATTACTCAAATGAGCAGTAGTTACATTTCACAGATATGACAGGACTATGGCTTGGCTTGGGATACTGGAAATGTAAGTAATCTGACACAATTCCAGTGATTTATATTTTAGACAATTGTTGACCATTGGTTAAGCTAAGCATTACTCTTACATTACTCTATTACTTATCTCACATTTTTACTCCCCCAACCAACTCTATTAAGGTCATTGGACTTTTTTTGTTTAGTGTTGTATTCAAAGTTTACCTCACTAGTATCTAAAACTGAAAGCTTGTTAGGTAACATATCCTATAACCTATCCCAAAAAACCTTACATAACAACAAATTATCAATTGGTAAACCCAAGTTTTCAACCTTGGAAAAAATATCCTACAAACCCCTTACAAAGTTGTCCCTTAAGAAGGAAAGGATGCTTGTCACATACATTATTTACGTAAAATCGAGCTAATAGTGCAATACGTAAGCTCTACGCTCAAGTGCGCAGTTAAAGCTCAAATCTCCTTTTTAGACCATTTTCTTCGACTATGAAACATTTATACTACACATAATTCACATTGCAACCTACTTATCAAAGACATAATTCACGATACAACTCTTCCTAACTAAATACACTCAACCAATTGCAGTTCAGTACTTTAAAATTTCAATATTGCATGAAATTTTAAACTAACCTGATTACCTTCCTTCGGTGACGTCTCTTGCGTCTAAAGATTTTCCAAATTGTAGTAAGCTCGGGCTTTCTCATCAAGAGCATGAATAATTACCTTACCTACAATATATTAAACACAAGATGAAAATTTTGGTAAACCAGAAAACAAAAATTGAACAAATTAAACAACAAAAACAATCTGTTAAAAAGAAAGAAAGAAAAAAATGCATCTTATACCAGAGTCAATGACAATCCATTTTCCTCCTTCATGTCCTTCTACACTTGGCAACAATATCATCTCAACCCCTTTCTGTTTCTGCTTTGCCTATCAACACACACAAAAATGTAGATAAGGCTCAGTAAAACATCTATTGATAAGTAGCCATACACACGTGTAACTTCTCAAGAACAACTAAGGGCCCGATCTCAACTTAAAGAATACAATCAAAAGTGATGCTGAAACTTGCCAATAATAATCGCGCCATTTACCATAAATCGAATCGTAATAAACAAACCCCCTTACTTCACATTTTTAGGTCGCAATACATCATGATAGAATTTATTATTTAGGCAAATTCACACAGTTTATACGATATTCACCATATCAATTTATACAATATCAACCCGAATTCGATATTTTGATTTTTACCACATAACTCAAATTATCGCAACATTGTATCACCATTCATTCATCATATATAGTGCAATATTACGCAAAATCGTGATAAATAACTTAACAGTCTCTCACAAATCATAAAAACAACACAATACTACGACATAAATTAAACTTCTACCAATTCATAAGGTAATTTCATTTGTAAATGAACAATGCTTAATTGGTAAGACTGAAGTAAATGAACCGGCCTTATGAATTAGGGCTTGAGCAACGTTCCTTACATGCCAGGTCAATTTTCCTGTAGCAATCACCATGAAATCGGTCCAATCACAGTGCTGATTAACGGGAATTACCTTCACATCATTTGCTTTAACATTGTTGAGGATCGTCTCGACCTCTTGGAGATCGAGAAACCCTAGTTTATCAGATGATGATGAGATTGAGCAATGAGAGTTTAGAAACCCTAGTTTTAATGGTTATAGAGTTCTGGAGCAAAGAGATCTTAAAGTCGCCAACGTGTTGATGAAATTGCCGGGAGCTGAGTTGGGCGAGAATTTCAAATGCTAAAATGAGAAGAGGATAGGAGAGGAGGTTTTTAGTTGGAAAAAGTTGTATCCCTTGGAGTGCCTGAGCATGTTTGCTCAAACACAAAAACTCGAAACAACAATGCCTACCTTGAGTTTGAGGTTTTCGTGCTTGAGTTTCAACCTCCAAGCTCTCATCGAGAACATGAAGGTCATCTTAAAAATGTATAACAGTCGCACCATTTTTGAGTGGTTTAAGATTTTTTTTTTGTGACCCCACTCTACGCATATTGATATTGTTCAAGCTGAACACCTTCACGAGAGGTATGAGGTTTTGTTTCCCTTAAAAGACTTAAGTGACAAAACAAAATGAGATCTTAACTTAAAGATCACACCCAAAAAGGTCTAAAGCAATGTGGAACTAAACCATTGGTGTAATTGTCACCACTCTACTCTAAGTATAAAGCCTTAGCCACTTTCCCTTACTGTTGGGAATGCTCCTTTCAAAACGATATAACTCATGAACATAGCCAATCAGTCGTCGTTTTCAATGTTTTATACCTCATTTATTCAACAACAACACTTTTATTTTTTGGCGGGAAACTAAAAGATAAAACACTTGCAATTTCCAACTTTCTCTCTCTCATCATGGAGAGCGATTCAGACTCAAATGATTCTCACATCTCTGCAACTCCTCCAAGAGAAGAAGAACACCAATCTCCTTCTCCTCGAAACCCCTCGCATCGAAACCCCGCTCTCCTTGCTCTCCTCACCTCTTACAAATCTACCAGATCCACCAAAAAACCCAAACCCAATCCCTCGCGCACTAACCCCAAAACCATGCCCTTCAAATCCAACCCAAAACCAAAATATCTCGAATCGAAACCCAAGATTGAATCGAAGAAGATCGAATCATTCGAAGAACCCCCAAATCATAACCCTATCCCTTCCCCAGAATCATCATCAATTTCTAGTTTATCGACACAAATCAATAGCCCCTATCATTCCAGGGAAACCCTTCCTGCAGATTTGAATTTGCTTTCAAACAAGCCCAAATTCTTTTCGAGGATCCGACGTGAGTATTCGATTCCGGAATCCACAGAAAGCAATCCGAATTGTGATCATGTCAAAGGTGTGGGAGTTTCTGATGATTCGATTGCTCCGGAAACGAGTTTGAAATGTGCAAATGGTGGGGATGAGATCATTCCGGAGACGAGTTTAAAATATGTAGTTAGTGGGGTTTCAATCAAATTGACGAAAAAGCATCCGAATTCGATAGGAGGGAATTTACATACAGTGCCATTGCATAAACCGAAAGCTGTTAATGAAGGTAACTTTGTTAGGTTGAATATTAACGGGTATGGTCGGAGTAAATTTAAAAACAAGGGTGGAAGGTTTAAGGGTAGTGGGAAATCTCGTTGGAAAAGTAAGAGTAAATATAAAGCAAAATTTGCAGCTGAGACTGATGGGGTCAGACTTTGTGAAGAAGATGGTCTGGTTTCGGAGATCACACAGGAGAAAAAAGAGCGTCGTGAATGTTCGAATAATGATCCTATTGAACAAGCGGTATTGGCTGCTCGAGCTGAGTTGACGGATGAAAACTTGATAAAACTGTTGAAATTGACTCATGGGTATGATTCTTTTCGCGAGGGACAACTGGAGGCTATCAAGCAGGTGGTTGAAGGGAAATCGACGATGCTTGTGTTGCCAACAGGCGCTGGGAAATCTTTGTGTTATCAGTTGCCTGCACTTATATTTGGTGGGATAACTTTGGTTGTGAGTCCGTTAGTAGCGTTGATGGTTGATCAGTTAAAAAAGTTACCTCATGTGATTCAGGGTGGTCTTATTTGTAGTAATCAGGTTGAAAATGATTTTCTCTATACATGTCCATCTTTCTTTTGGGATATCTAATTGAGTAGTTGTTGCTGTTTCAGACGAGTGAAGAAGCTTCTCAAACAATGCAACAGCTGGTTGAAGGAAATATAAAGGTAATAACGATTGAGTTCAGTTAATCATGTAATTATTAGATCTGTCTGGTTTTCTTGTATTTGTTCATTAAATTATTATTTTTCTTTGGATGCTTAGGTGCTATTTGTTTCACCCGAGAGGTTCTTAAATGCGGGTTTTCTATCTGTAATTGGGGGTCTACCGTGTATATCACTTGTTGTGGTGGATGAAGCTCATTGCCTTTCTGAGTGGTGAGTACTTCACTTTTCGAATTATTAAGTAGTATTGACACATCAAACTTACTTCAAGCAAATTTGTTGTTGTTGTGGCTACTCTTATGCTCATAAAAAAATGACTTATTGACAGGTCACATAATTTCCGCCCTTCCTATTTGAGGCTTGGGGCATCTCTACTTAGAGGGAAACTCAATGTTGATTGTGTCCTTGCAATGACTGCAACCGCAACATTGAAAACTTTACAGGCAGTTATGGTTGCTCTAGACATCCCCTCTGCAAATCTCATCCAGAGATCTCATATAAGGGAAAATTTGCAGTTGTCTGTAACATTTAGTGGAGACAGGTTAGAATATTTCATTACATTAGTTCATAGTAGTCAAACTTGCATCTATTATTACGGGGTTTGCTCGTTTTGCTAACATATAATAAGACTTTGATCTGATAGAATGAAAGATTTGATGAAGTTGGTGAATTCACCTCCTTTAACGGAAGTTCAGAGTATCATTATATACTGTAAATTTCAGGTTTGCCTTCATAACTTCATCTAATTGTATGATAATATTATCTTACTTTTCACCCACAAGTGGTTAATGCTCTAGTTTAATGGAGGTTCAGCATAATGCTTGCATTTTGAGTTCCTTCCATGAACCCATGTGATCTTCCAAAAGGGCGTCCCATGGGATCTTCTGAAAGGGTGGAGTACTCGTGTCTGATTTTGACACTCCACATTAAAGTCTATGCTATGATCTATTGATATGATAGAGCCGAGTCGATTGATCCTACTTATTGAATTTTGCCAAATTTGACAATCTGTGATGGAGTCTGAGACCAACACCCCTGAACCCTGTGATATAGTGTCCATTTTTGGTATCAGCTACAGGTGCCAACCCATCGTAGGTGTTGATCAAAGAATATATCTGGCATTTTCATGTAAAAGCGGTAGAATCTTTATTTATTGTTGGTGGTGAAAAAAATATATATCGACAAACATCCTTATCTTGGGATTTAACTCCTTTTAGCATTAATTTTTTTGATTGGAAGGAACATAGCAAGGTCGTTTTCTTGCGCTAAGTAAATGATCGTTTCTTTTATCTTATGCAAGTAATGAGCTGCTGTATTCTTTATTTAAATGTTTGGGGGACTTACTTCTGTAGATTGTCCTTTTCTTCTTACAGTCTGAAACTGATATTCTCAGCAAATACCTAAGCGATCACAAAATATCTGCAAAGGTCAGTATATTATTTCCCTAGTTGTGTGCTGTAATTAATTGCACTTTGAGTTTGCATGCATGATTGCTCTTGTAGTAATATCTGCATGGAATGTAAATCCCATTATAGAGCTATCACAGTGGTATTCCTGCGAAGGATAGGAGCCGTACACAGGAACTGTTTTGTTCCAACAAAATACGAGTGGTAAGTACATTTTCCAGATTTCAGTCTGAAATATTTATTCATTATATATTTCCATATTTTATTAATTTTTTTTGCTAGGCAAGCTGGGGTTAGGCAAGGACCCCATATAGTATGAATATATTGTATTAGCTTTTGCAAGATCACATTTCGAGGATCATTTACTTGGCTTTTTTGTTTTATTGGTGGAAGGTCGTTGCAACTGTCGCATTTGGCATGGGTCTTGACAAGAGCGACGTTGGTGCTGTAAGATCATCTTGCACTCAAGTTTTCATTTTATTCTATTTTTTGTATCTTCAGTTATTGAATCAGTGAGCAAACTATAAAAATCGATAAATATATATTGGTCCGGAGTACTATACATCGAGTAAAATTAGATTCAGCATAAGACTGCGACATATCAGCAAATTTTGCCAATACATAAACATATGAATATATTCTCTTGATACATATGGCAAAATATATCGGGATGGAGAAAAATATGATGTTCTTAAGTCCATGATACACCACACATAGCCTTATTATATTGTAGATTTCACCCATCAATGCATCATATTAATACAATGTATTGATCATTGATTTAAAGGACCTTTTATTTGTTCCCACCTAGAATAGCTGTCAATAAATTTGTGATTCTAACTATTTAAAAGCCGAGAAGAAATTTGATGCTCCCCAAAATCTTCTCAAAATGGATGTTAGGTCAGCTTGTTAGTTTGATGTATGGTATAAAACTTTCAAATTCTGCCCATGTTCTTGTATTGTTCCTTGGACTACTTGGCAGGTACACCAGATTGACCAAGCCATATTACTTTCCGATAGATTTTGCTCCATGGGTCGTCTACCCATGAGGCCACGTACCTTCTACTTTAGCTTTATATTGATGTTAGGAGTCTTTTTGGTGCCCAGTTCTCTTGTTTTTTAGTTTAGGGGAAAATTCTAAAAACCCTAGAATTGCAATTTGAGATATTTTGTTACTTCCGCAATCGTAAAAATTAACAAATTGGTACCAGAGCCATGAGCGATCCTAGGTTTGTCTTCTATGTTGGTGCGATTCTTGAGATAACAAGATTGGAGGCAGGAGTTGTGACGGAGGATTCGAAGAAATTCGATGGAGATGGTTTGGAGATAAAACATCTCGAAGAGACGACGGAGAGAGAGGTTCATCGTGCGATTGATCTAGTAGGTGGGAAAGACGGAGACATGTCGAAGAGTTCTCGGTCAAAAGACAATGAGGAGGTTGTGACTTTGATGCGAGGGGTTCAAATGATTAACACTTCTAATCGTCAGTAAGCCCAATCGAAGAAGACCAACCCCAATCCAAATCATTTGTTGAGAATTCGACGAACGATGGGAGAAGAGTAAAATTCCTAGCCATTGATAAAGGAGAGGTCACCGGTGACTAGGGTGGCCTACAGTTTAGAGAGAGAAGAACCTAGCACAAAAGAGACCGAAGAAACTCGCAAGTCGTTCGAACGAGTCAGTAGCCATTCAGCCAAGACTAATGTTGTCGAAAGTAGGCAAAATTGTGGGAGTCGTTCGAACGAATTAAAGGTCCGTTCGAATGAGACAATAGACAATCCAGCCAAAGCGTTATGTTGTCGAAAATAGGCAAAATTTTGGGAGTCGTTCGAACGACTTAAGGGTCTGTTCGAACGAGTCGGCGACAAAACCAATTAAAACACCGATAGATTTTTAGACCAAAAATATGGAGAGAGAGGGGTCAGAAACCCACGATCTCGATGCGGGTACGCCAAGGGCGCCTTATAACACTGACTCGACGCTAATCGGGGAAGACCGGCACCGAACATTGGAGGATGCTAGTTTTGGGGCAGGGGACTCGCGGGTTTCTTTAGAGCCGGTAATGGATTTGGAAGGCATGGGGGTGACGCCCGAAAAAGGGGATCGTGATAAATCTTTTACCACACCAACGAGTAAGATGGGGAGCGCCGCGAAGAACACTCACATTATGTAGGTCACTCTCTAAGAGCGACACTAATAGTTCAGGGGCCAACGAGTATTGGAAGAAGCATGCAGTTTTCCGTATGCGAGTAGGGGCTATGGGGAAGGGGTTGGAAACAATTATAGATGGTGGGTCGACGGATAACCTCATCTCGGAGAGTGTCGCGGATAAACTACGGCTCAACCTCGTACCCCACCTTAAGGTTGCTACATTGAGTTGGTTACAGAGAGACAGAAAGCAAGGAGAGATTTTAGTGCTATATCGTACGCGTGTAAAGATAAAAATGGGAGAGTATGAGGAATCTATATTATGTACTGTTATAAAGATGGATGTCTGTCATTTACTCTTAGGTAGGCCATGGCAGTGGGAGAGGAATGCTATACATATCGGGCGACCTAATGTGTATGTCTTCATGTGGAGGGGTATTCGACAGAGATGGATAGGTCTACTGCCAAAAGAGCCTCCAGTTCGTAAGACAAGTAGTTTCCTAGTAGAGGGCAGGAGACAAGGAATTGCTTACGTTATGATTTGTGCGATGTCTACTGCCCCTACTACTGGACCTGATGAGTTACAACCATTTCTTGATAGGTTACCAGACGTTTGCCAGGAGTCATATCCACTAGAGTTACCTCCATTACGAGATATTCAGCATAACATTGATTTGATTCCAGAGGCGCCTTTGCCTAATTTGCCCCATTATCGTATGACCCGAGCAGAGCATGCAGAGTTACAGAGACAGGTTGTTGAGTTATGTGCGAAATGGGTTTTGAGGGAAAGCATGTCACCCGTAGCAATTCCAGCACTCTTAGTCCCCAAAAAGAACGGGAGTTACCATGTGTGTTGATTGTCGAGCAGTTAACAAAATCACGGTGAAATACAGATACCCCATTTATCGATTAGAAGATATTATCGATGATCTCTATGGGGCTCGGTTCTTCTCCAAGTTAGATTTTAAAAGCGGGTACCGCCAGATTCGCATGCGACTAGAGGATGAGTGGAAGATGGCTTTTAAGACCAAAGATGGTTTATATGAGTGGTTAGTGATGCCTTTTGGACTATCTAATGCACCGTCCACATTTATGCGATTGATGACCGAGGTACTACGAGACTGTATTGCAGAAAGGTTTGCGGTTGTCTACTTTGATGATATTCTTATCCACAACCGCACCAAGGAGGATCATCTTATTCATGTGGAAAAAGTTTTAGAGGCCCTACGTCTGCACCGGTTATATCTTCAGTTGAAGAAGTGTTCTTTCCTCGTTGATTTAGTGCAAATTTTGGGGTACGTTATTTCATTAGAGGGGATCAAGGTGGATGAGGAAAAGGTGGATACGATCAAGAACTGGCCAGTCCCTACCACGATGACACAGGTACGTAGTTTTCATGGGTTGGCCACGTTCTACAGGCGATTCATAAATGGGTTCAGCAGTATTATGACACCACTCACTTCGCTCATGGGAAATGTGCCTTTTGAGTGGACTTTTGAGGTTGAAGGGGCATTTCGATTGATCAAACAAAAGCTTACCACAACTCCCGTTCTTGCATTACCAGATTTTTTAGGGTTTTTGTGGTTACTACATACGCATGTAAGACTAGGATTGGTGCTATGCTTTCACAGTATGGGAGGCCAGTGGCTTATTTCAATGAGAAGTTATCTGGAGTATAGTTGAACTACAGTACGTATGATATCGAGTTGCTAGCGGTAGTATGGTCTTTACGACATTGGCGACATTATTTGGTTCATCGGGAGTTCGTTATCCATTCGGATCATGACGCGCTAAGACACATGTATAGTCAGCAGAGAACGTCGACAGACAGGCATGCCAAGTAGTTCAATTACCTCAAGAGTTTTGATTTTCACATTTTAGCACATTAAAGGTAAGGAAAATGGGTCTGTTGATAAGATTAGTAGGACAACTCATTTCTTAGTCATACTACGTTCTTCCGTGTTTGGGTTTTCTAAGTTACGTGCCTTATACCCTTTCTGATGTGTATTTTGGGCCTATTTACGAGTCATGTGGGTAGCACCAGAGTTCTCATGAGGATTACACTATTCAAGATGGGTATTTATTTAAGGGTACAACCCTTTGTGTCCCAATTTCTTCTATGAGGGAACGATTGATTATAGATATCCATGTTGGGGCAAATTTCGGGGTGATCAAGACCATAACCCTGATGCGAGAGAGGTACTTTTGGGACAATATGCACAAGGATGTTAATGCTTTTATCCGGCGATGTTATTCTTGTGTGACGACTAAAGGGAGAGAGCAGAACACTGGCCTTTACACACCTTTGCCGATTCCTTCTAGCCCTTGGAAAGCTGTTTCGATGGACTTTGTTACAGGATTGCCAAAGACACGGGGTTTCGACTATGTTTTTGTGGTTGTTGATCGATTATCTAAAATAACGCATTTTATACCCTGCACAAGACAGAAGATGCGGCTCACGTAGCTCAACTGTTCTTCAAGGAGGTGGTGCGTTTACATGGGGTTCCGCAGTTGATTACTTCCGATAGGGATCGACAGTTTACGGGGCATTTTTGGAGGACATTATGGAGACTTTTACGATACAAGCTTCATTTTTTCACAACTTTTCACCCTCAGACAGACAGACAAAGGTAGTTAACCAGAGTTTGGGTGATCTACTACGGTGTATTACCGGGATAGGCCTACGAAGTGGGATTTTGTACTTTAATCAACAGTTCGACGGGACTATCTCTTTTTCAGACCGTGACGGGTTACTCCTCAGATATTGCACTGGATTTAATACCTATTTCCCAGTTAGTACCTACTTTTAAAAGTGTTGCGGAGTTTGTTAAGTCCATTTGGGCGATATATGAGGAGGTTCGTCGTCACTTAACAAATGTTTATGCAGGAGTAAAGGAGAGAGTGGATTGGCATAGGCGAGAGGTTATCTTTTCACCTGGAGATTTGGTTATGCTTTATATAGAGAAGAGACGTCGCACGAGAGTAGCGTCTAAACTTTTCTTGCGTAAATCAGGACTATATCGCATCATTCGGCGTTATGGGGAAAATGCTTATGAACTTGACATCCCTCGAGTGTGCTCTCATGTTGTCAATGTCAAACTTTTGACTCAGTTCTATGGTGACATTCCATCACACCCAGTGACACCTACACCTGACGTTGCGTTGACTAGCGAGGTTGATAAAATATTGGATAGCCATTTAAACGTAGCAGGATATGTTAAGTTTTTGGTACGATGGGTTGGTCGTATAGAGGAGGAGGATTCATGGATTTCAGGGGAGTCTTTTGCACGGATAAATCTGACATTTTACGATGATTATATGCAACTACAAAATTTGCGGTCAATTCTTCTTAGAAGGGGGAGTTGATAGATCATGTCTTGTGGGTCGTCTACCCACGAGGCCACGTACCTTCTACTTTAGCTTTATATTGATGTTAGGAGCCTTTTTGGTGCTCAGATCTCTTGCTTTTTAGTTTGGGGGAAAACTCTATAAACCCTAGAATTGCAATTTGAAATATTTTGTTGCTTCCGCAATCGTAGAAATTATCACTTTTACTTTCATTTGTCTGAGTGAAATTAATAAATGTCATTATTTGCCCTATCATCTTTAGTCCTTTCTAAATACGGGTTTCCTCCAACAGGTCATTCATTATAGCCTGCCTGAGAGTTTGGAAGAATATGTACAGGTGCCAGTGAAAGTTAAGAAGTTATTTGTTCTCTTATGTCAATTGAAGTATGCCAAGCGAATTAGATTGTGTTCATGTAGGAAACTGGACGTGCTGGACGGGACGGTAGATTATCTTATTGCCATTTACTATTTGATGAAACCACATACTTCAAACTTCGTAGTTTTATGTACAGGTACAAACATTTCCTTACATAAATTCCGTAATTATGTGTTCTCAGATAGCCAAAATGTGTAAATTGCTCACAATAATGTGTTTCAGTGATGCTGTAGATGAATATTCCGTCAACAAATTCCTCCATCAAATATTTAATAGTGCCACAAAATCACCTGGAAAAATTTGCTCTTTAGTCAAAGATTCAGCATCTCAGAAATTCGATATGAAAGAAGAGGTCCTTGCAAATTCTTCATTCTATTGGCAATACTAGCTTATTTCGAGATAAAGTGAATCTTGGTGGTTTTTTTGACCTTTAGTGTGGGTCATAAGCTTCTTGTTTTTTTCCTTAAGAGAGCTTTGTGTTCGTTCATCTGGTGTTGGCAGGTGATGCTCACGATTCTAACATACTTGGAGCTGGACGAAATGCAGCATTTGTGCCAACTACCTCAACTAAGTGTTACTTGCACTTTATATTTTCACAAGGTGAGGATATTAATTGTGTTTCCCAAAATCCATTTAGTTTATAGACATTGTTCAGAAAGTGAGTAATTTTGTTGCTGAGTTACTGCAGACATCCCCATCTTTGCTTGCCGGGAAGGATGTTTTGGTTGCAGAAATCCTGAAGACGTGAGTTTGTTATCATGATTTGGTGATGTCACTCATACTATGGGTAGTGAAACTTTTGATATTAGTACTTTCTGCTGATCACAATTTCAGGTCTGCAATTAAACAAGGACATTATACTTGTGATATACCAAGTGTGGCAAATAGTTTAGGCATTACGGCCATTGACATGTTGAATCGATTACAAAATTTAAAGGTACGGGTAACTCAACTCTTAAATTTTGATAAAAATCAGTGTTTAATTTCCATCAATAGCATACTCATTTTCATCTGGAAACCACAAAACAGTTTTATTTTGATTACCATTTTTGACTCATTAACCTTTCTTTCTCTGTGTGAAAACTTAGTCCAAGGGAGAAATAACATATGAGTTGACGGAGCCAGCCTTCTGTTATACAGTTTTGAAGAACTCAGAAGATTTCTGTTCTCTGGTGATGCAGATCACGAGATGGCTATCTGAGGTCGAAATCTGTAAGGTAAATGATGGCATTGCTATTGAAATTCATATTCCTAGTGCAACTTTCTTTGCTCGAAAAGGCCAAAGCGAATGCATTCAAGAAATTTTTGCTTCTTATTAGTGGTAATTTTGTATGAGCTTAAAAATTTACTGGAATTGGAAATATTGATTTCCTACTAATACAGATATGATATATTCCTAGTTAACTGATTTTGGGAATAGTGCTGGAAAGAATAATCCCTTAACCATCTTCATGTGAGCTTAATGGGGCTATGTCCTATCCCCACCTGTAGCCCTTCCAATTTATACTCATTCACATGCTGGATTGATGCACTGGCAGGTCTTGCCATACATATTGTAAAACGTGCTGTAATTTATATACACTTTAAACCTTGCTACTTTCATTTCACCCTTTTGAAATCTAACCATTTGAATGCTATTCCCAAATAGGTACATAAGCTGGATGAAATGTTCAATGCTGTGAGTTTTGCCGCAAAAACATGCGAGAAAATCAACGGATGCTGCGGTACAATGCATACATCATGTCTGCAGAATAGGATATTGGACTACTTTGCCAAAGATGTTGATCCGTGTCGAGATTCCTTAAATAAGATGGGTCAAAGCAGGTGATGATTTGTATACTCATCTTTTTATGAGTTAGTACGCAGAAATTGAAGGAAATAAGAGAACTGTTACAGATCTTCGTAACTACATTTTAATTTCCCCACATTATACTATTGAAATTTGAAAGTAACCACTCTGCCAACTAAATCCTTGGTTAGCTTTAGGGATAGTTTGGCTTTTGACCCAGTATTTAAAAGGTAATAGACTTACCCCTCAAAAATTGTAATGGCATGTGCCCTAATTGGTGGGAAGAAGGGAATGTTATATTTGAATTTATATTAGACGTTAGATCATATTCGAATCATATCCGAGCGATTGACTGCCCTATCTATAAGCATGGCCTACTTATTTATAAATTTCTACTGATACTGACTTGTCTACAAATTTTTATTTCAGCCGATTTTTGAGAGCAGATATAAAGGTCAGATAATACCCTTAAATTTCCTCTTAATTCTGACATTAAGTAAGGTTATCCCCCTTTTTCTCTTGGAATTAATTTGTTTTTATTTTCTCCATTTTTTTTTTAAATAGGTATTTTTGCAAAGCAACTCACATGTAAAGTTCAGCCCCAGAGCAGTTGCAAGGATCATGCAAGGCATCTCCAGCCCAGCTTATCCTTCTGCAGTTTGGTCCAAAACTCACTTCTGGTAAATCTAAAACCATTGCTGTTTTTGTACAAAATTTGAAGTACGTCTAGAATACATTACACAAGTCTAATCGCTATAACTCTTGAGAAAATCATAAATTTGCTTTAGATGGTCTATGGTTTATGTTCTACTTATTTGTCTTTGGATTTGAGAATGAACATTATTAGTAAGTTTATGGTTGAAATAAATCTTTGTTTCCTGCCAGGGGACGATATTCAAAGATAGACTTCCCAGTAGTAATTGAAGCAGCGACAGTGGAGCTCATGAATGTTACTGGCAAGGTTGTATTATAGATAACGTTGTTACTATAACCATAGAAATGCATTTTATCTAAAATAGATAGTTACCGATTTTTTTTTTATACCAATATTTGGGTAGAGTGGAAATGTGTATCATTTCGGACAAATGTAAATTATATTGTCCCTGAGGAGCTAAAATCAGAGTCATGAATAAGAATGGAGTATTTAGGCTGAAATTAACAGTTAGAAGCTCTTTTTGCCATTAACAATTGGAAGCTCAGCTAAGATGCTCAACGCAATTTGGTAAGCAACTGCCGTGGATAATCTACAAGTAACTTTATCATGGTATATATTTATTTTTGAAAAGCACGTAACTTCTCGAAGCGTTCATCAAATACTAACAGAATACCCTTCATTATATATGGATTACAAATTATTATGGATAATAATTGGATAATGTTCAACATGCGCCAATGATTATAGGATACATGGTTGATAGTTCAAAATCTCGTTGATGAAGTGCCAATTTGTTGTAGAAAACGCTGTGAATGAGTCATATTCGAGAACAAATGCGAAGCTTAGCCTTTGTATAGTGTATATATAATTCACAATACGATAGAGAAACCCTAGCTAGCATAAAAGTACGAAGAACGCCAAATTGGTTGGGAAAAATAAGAGATTCAATTGCTTAAATGAAGTAATTATAATGAAAATATGCTAAACCCTAAGCTTCTTCTTTAGAACTCTTCTATTGAACTAACTCCCTAAGAAAATAACTTAAGTCCTCTTTATATACTAGGGAACTAAAAATACAAATAGAACGCATCTCGAGGTAAAAACACGCCTCAGAAATACAACCAACGCCAAGCTCGTTCGAACGACTTTACGTCAATTGGTCTAAAACCCTAGAACCTTGACAACTCGTTCAAACAGCATCCAAACTCGTTCAAACGAAATTTGTCTATGGGCTAAATTCTAGAGATGTGAGCATTGGTCGTTCGAACGAAAATAAAAGTCATTTAAAGGACTTTGGTTTCTTGAGCTAAATTCTAGAGAGGTGGAATTGGGTCGTTCAAACGACTCTGAATCTCGTTCGAACGACTTTGGCTAATTTTCAAATCATCCTAGATCTTCCTGGATCATGGCTCCCCCCCCCCCCCCCCCCCCCCCCCCTTAGGAGCCTTGAGCTCCAGCTCAAGCTAGAACTGGAGATGTGGAAATGCGGCGATGCCCAATTCCCTGCTATACCACTTCGACTTACTAGGTAGCTGACCCTTCTTCCTAACTCGGAACGATTCAATACCACCCCGTCTTGTAGTATGAACTTTCCTCTCTAGAATACCATCCTTCTGTAACGGATCTTCCCTTTCCATCCATAAGTCATCAACTGACGGTAAACGAGTGTCAATTGTAGAGTTTTCATCACCGAATACATCTTCATGAAAGGTGGCAAATCCAACTGGAAAACATTGTCACCAATCTTCTTGAGTATCAAAAACGGACTATAACGGATAAGTTTGAGCATCTTACCTTCCCCCTTAAGTCTTTTTTTACCCAAATACAACCAAACTAGGTCGCCCTCCTAAAAAGTACACTCAACCCGATGTTTGTCGTGGCGAGTCTTATACTTCGCTTGAGTCTTCTTCAACTGTGCTTCAACTACCTCATAAACCTTGCTTATCCTCTCAATGAAACGTTGAGCTTTAACCTGCTCCTTTTCCTCCTTCCCTGACACCGTCTTGTCGCCAAGACTAAACGCCAAATCAAAAGTGCTTTGCGGTAAGTACCCCAAACAAACTTCAAATGGAGACTTCAAAGTGGAACCATGAATCGCCCGGTTGAATACAAACTGAAGATACGGTAAACTCTTATCCCAAGTCTTAGGATGCTTATAATGGAATCTCCTTAATAAATGTACCAAAGTGCGATTAACTACCTTTGTTTGCACGTCAGTCTGCAGATGAAAAAGCGGTACTTCTCTTCAACATAGTGTCCATCATCCCCCATAACGATCTCCATAAATTCCCCAAAAAGCGGCTATCCCTATCAAAAATAATATAAGAAGGGAGCCCGAAATACCTCTAGACGTCTCTGAAAAACAATCGCGCTGCTCCTTCCTCGGTGACCATCTTCTGGCATGGAATAAGAACAATCATCTTGCTGAATCGATCCACCACCACAAACAAATAGTCATTCTTACACCTGGTCATGGGCAAACCACCCATAAAATCCATCGAAATGCTCTCCCAAGGTCGACTAGGAACTGGCAATGGTAAATACAGTCCTATATTCCTATTGGTAGGCTTCGATGTGCTGCATAGCACGCAACCACGAACCACACGAGCAACATCCACCTGCATCTTCGGCCAATAGACATAACGCCGCAAATTCAAAAGAGTCTTCTAAACCCCGAAATGACCTGCCACCCGGGAACAATGTGCCTCTCGAATCTAATACAAATGGTCTCCACCCTCTGGAATACATAGTAGACTGCCCCTGTAAATCAAACTATCCTTCAAAACATACTCGCATGTCTTACCTTGTAGCAACTTCTCGTGAATCACACTGAGCTCTTTGTCGTCGTCATACCCTGAAGTGTACTCAGAAGGAACAATAGGCTGTATCTGCATAGCTACCAACAAAGTAGAAATAGTTGGTAATGGGGATATCAACCATTTTGTTGTTCACTCCTTTCTTATACTTGATCAATAAGGTAAACTGCTGAAGGTACAACATCCACTTCATATGGCGAGCTTGCTGTAGCTTAGACTGCGTAGATAAGAACTGTAATGGTTTGTGAACGGAATGTACTACAACCTCCTTCTCCAATAAGTAACTCTGCCAATGTTTTACTGATTTATATAACGCGTAGAACTCCTTATCGTAGGTAGGATAGTTGCGTACTGCTCCTGTAAATATCTTAGAATGGTAAGCAACCGGCCTCCCATCCTGTAAAAGGATTACCCCCAATGCATAGTCTGACATATCTGTCTCGACCTCAAAAGGCCGCTGTAAATTGGGCAATGCTAACACTGGTGCATCCGTAATCTTGCGCTTCAGTAACAGAAAATTCTTCTCATGGTGTTGTTATCACACAAATTGTACTCTTGTCTTCGTCAAAGAATGCAACGGTGCGGCGATTTGTGAAAAATGTCGAATAAACTTTCGTAAGTACTGACAAGAACCCATAAAACTCCTCACTTCAGTCACTGTATGGGGTCGAGGCCAATTAGTAATGACCGAGACCTTCTCTGGATCGACCTTAAGCTCGCCGCCGCCAATAATAAATCCCAAATGGACTAGCTCCCTCTTCCCAAACTCACACTTCTTCGTGTTTAGAAAAAGTTGTTGTGATTGCAGAACACCCAACACTTTGTGTAAATGTCCAAGGTGCTCATCCCATGTACGACTATATATTAAGATATCATCCAAATACACAATTACAAAATCATCAATAAAAGTACGAAGTACCTCATTCATTAGCCGCATAAACGTTGTCGGAACATTGCATAACCCAAAGGGCATCACCAACCACTCAAATAAGCCCTTTTTGGTCTTGAACGATATCTTCCAAGTATCTTTTTCCCGGATTTAAACTTGATGGTAACCCAACTTAAGATCCAATTTGGTGAAAAACTGAGCCGTCTGTAACTCATCCAAAAGCTCGTCAATCCATGGAAGCGGATAAAGATTCTTCGCAGTAATCTTGTTCAGCGCATGCTAATCCACATACATCCTCCAAGACCCATCCTTCTTCGGCACTAATAACACTGGTGAACCACAAGGTGAGCAACTTGGATGAATAACTCCTTGCTCCAGGAGTTCGTGTACTTATTTCTTGATCTTATCAGACTCTGTAACAAAAGTCTGATATAACCCAATATTGGGTAGTGGCTCACCATTCACCAAGGTGATATCATGTTCCACATCCCTTCTATGCCCAGAAACAAGTCTTCATACTCCTCTTGCAACTCCTCCATATCGATTTATTGCTTAGAAGACATTGCCAAAGTAGACAACAACTTAGCCGACGGACCCTCTTGAACCGGTCGCACCAACAACAATACAAATTTGTCGCTCGTATTAACCAATCTCTTCTCCTGAGTCTCCGTTACCAAATTACTGGTAGTGATATGTTCCTTGCACGCATTGATATGAAACTCCATCCCATCCTTCACAAGACGATACTTACGAGCTCTACGGTAGATGATTGCATCTCGGTCCCAAAGATAAGGGCTACCCAAGATGACTTGACACAAGTCCAACGGAACCACCTCACATGTCACTTCATCAATAAACTTCTCAGTAATCGTAAATTAACTTGAACGTATACTGCTTAGTAATCTTCAACTCCGCGTCTTTCTGAATCCAACCCAAACCATACGGCTTAGGATGAGCCACAGTAGTCAAACCCATCTTCTTCACCACCGCCTTAGAAATTAAATTCTTCTAACTACCCGGATCAATGATGGCCTCGACTAAGCTCTGCTTCACTTGAATGCTGACTTAAAAAAACTCTTTTCGACTCGCTTCGTCGATAGTTATAGGTTGCTTGAACATTATAGTAAGCTTAGGATTTGGCTTATCTAAATTCGGAAGATCCACAATCGTTGCGGCTAATGCACGTTTTTCTTTCTTGCCCTTCTCCTCCTTCGGCCGAAGCTTCGGGTGAAGTTTCCAACATCTATATGAATTGTGCCCATTAGCCTTACAATGACTACAGATAGTCCCCTTGAATGAAAACCCCTCCACTTTGATGTAAACTGATTACGAGGAAGCCAATAATCAAGAAAAATACCAGTTTAACAAAAGGAATTAGGTTCTCGAGGAACCCTAATTTTATTAACTATAACTCTTGTTCTGAATAACTGAATTAACCAACTAAGAAATACATAACCTAGACCTCCCCTTTTATAGAACACAATGGGGGGGTTAGAATTAAAAACCCTAATTCTAATTGAAATAGACTTATACTTAAATTGGAAACTGTTAATAACTCATATTGGACCTCTCCAACAGAGCTTAAGCTAAAACATAAAATATTAAATATTAAATAAAAATAGGTCATACGGTGGGTAGACGACCCTATGAGGGATGCGCTACATCATAAAGGTTCGATCATATATAGTGACCTGATACTCTGATTCTCACAAAATGGAATATTTTCTTTCAATACTAACTTGATTGGATCTATATACTTATTTGAAAATGGCTATTCATCTATATTATTTTCATTCAAATAGGAGGCAGGAGGGTTCTATAGAAAAATGGTGGTTAGCCTGGTTCATGTAGTTTGCGGGCTATTGCACGAACCTTAGAGGATCTAGTCAGGAATTGACGGTTTGGCCTGCGACCTACTTTCCTCCCTCAATAGTTAAGTGCCTTGTGTCGGTTAGTCTGGTTCGTGTAGTTTGCGGGCTATTACACGATCGAGCCTTGAGGATCTAGTCAGGAATTGACGGTTTGGCCTACGACCTACTTTCCTCTTTTAATACTTAACTTAAGTAAGTCATTCTATCTTCACTACCCTCATTTACTAAAACACTACCAAGAGACCTTCGGCGATTTTTTTTTCTCTCTCTCCACGAGTTTCCTCTTCCTCGAATTCGTTCTTTAAAATCCGACGAAGTACTAGGACCCCGCTTGATATTTTCGTCGTCGCCACCGTCTCTCTTTTGTTATCTTTGTTCATTTTGCTCTCTTTTTCTCTCTTTTGGCATCTCTCAATCAATTTGAGGATGTGATTGTAAAAAAGTTTGTTAAAATTCATGTTTGAATGAGCTTTTGAGAAAAAATGTACGAAAATAATTTTTAGGATTTTTCCCCATTAAACGTTAGGACCCTACATTTTCTATGTTCTAGAAACACTGGATCAAGCTTTCAATTTACTAAAACACTACCAAGAGGAGTCCTCCGACGATTTTTCTCTCTCTCTTCATGAGTTTTCTTTTCCTTAAATTCGTTCTTCAAACTCCGGCGAAGTACTAGTCCTTGCTTGATATTTTCGTCGTCGCTATCGTCTCTCTTTTGTCCTATTTCTTCATCTCACTCTCTCTTTAGGCATATCTCAACTCAAAATTTAAAAGTTATGACACCACTTATAATTAAAATTAAACTTGAGAGAGAATGATTAAATCAATTTGAAGATGTGATTATGAGAAAGTTTCTTAAAATTCATGTTTGAATGAGCTATTGAGAAAAAATTTACGAAAATAATTTTTAGGATTTTCCCCCATTAATGCTAAAACCCTGTGCTTTATATGTTCTAGAAATACTAGATCAAGCTTTCAATATAACCCATCAACGCTAGGCTCTTAGCTTTGTAAACTCAGGAGTGTATATTTTTTTATTTTCTATTTTCCCCACCAACGCTAGAAACCTAGCGTCTTGTATGTTTTAAGAACGTAAGGCCAACGACTTTCAATATTACCCATCACCGCTAGGGCCCTAGCATTTTGAATGTTATGGAAACACAATGCCAACAGCTTTCAATATTACCCATCAACGCTAGGATCGTAGCGTTGGGAGCTCAGTTTTTCTTTTCTTTTTTTTTCCAACTTTTTTCATCAACGCTAGGTCTCTAGAGTTAAAAAAAATAAAAAAATAAAAATATATTGAGCGTAGTGAGATTAGCAAAACAGGTTTTTGTGTTGGGTACTACTTTTTAAAAGAGAACGACTACGAAGCGTAGTAAGCTCTAGCAAAATCACGTAGTGAAGTTAGAACCACCCGAAGTATTAGGCAAAAAAAATAAAAAAAATAGATGTCACACTTAATCTGTCTGTCTTCCCAAATTAAACTCAAATCACCTCCGCCTCCTCCTCTCGCCTTTCATAATCCGATGGGTCTCCGGTCGTTATCTCACCGTGTTAGGCTTATTAGGAGGATAAATGGTAGAATATTCTGATGCCCTAATTGGAATTCGGACAAGTCCAAAGCATATCCCTCAACAATTTGCCCAACGAAAAAATTTAGTCCAATTAATTCCGCGCGAACCAACTCAACAAAACCGAGAAGAAGTAACCGAAAACTTTGTACATCGTTTTTGAATCAGTCTCCCACTCTCTCTCTCTCTCGATCTCCAATTTTGATTCTTGATTCTTGATTCTTGATTATTGATTGAGAGAGTGCAAACGATGGATGATCCAGCGACGTCATCGATCCAAACCACAATCTCATCATCATCATCATCGGCTTCAGTGTTTTCGAATTACGCGCTGATTTCAGCTCTAATCGCTTTCACCATTGCTCAATCCACCAAGTTCTTCACCTCCTGGTACGACTCTCTCTCTTTCTCTTTTAGGATCTAATTGAGATAAATGAATGATATTTGACTTATCTATCTCCAATTTAGCGCTTTTTAGTATCTATTTAGATATTTAGACCCTAATTTTGTTAGTTAATTTTAGATATGTCATCTGCAGTTATGGACACTTTTCTTTAATTTATGTTTTGGAACTAAGATTTCACTGAGTTTTATAATCAATATTGCACCTTCAACAACTACCCCCGCAGTCCGCACTTCCGTTTAGGTCAGGATAATTTTTTGTAGTGGGTGGTCGGGTTGTTGGTGGTTTAGTCCCGTGTTAGCGAGGCTATTATTATGGTGTAGTATATGTCATCACGTACTATTATTATGGTGACTTATACTACATCATAATAATAGCCCTGCCAACCAACACCAACACCAGGACCTCTGCTTCATATGAGGCATATACCTTAATCATTGCATCAAATCAAGAACCTTTATAAACAGTAGGGTGTCTAAGGTTGTAGTGAGCCAAATTATCAGGTGTATTTTGTTTTCCAAGTTGCATATGCTGCTAACTACGAGTTTATGATATACTAGTATTTGTTATTAATTTCTCCTAAAAGTTATAAACTTTGGTAGATACACAGGTATAAAGAAAGGAGATGGGACTATAAGCAATTCTTTGGATCTGGTGGGATGCCATCTTCTCATTCTGCAACTGTAACTGCTCTAGCTGCAGCGATTGGGTTTCAGGATGGTTTTGGAGGATCACTGTTTGCGACTGCAATGATCTTAGCCTGTGTTGTATGTCCCATTTATTCTATACTTTATACAAGTTATATTTTAAACAGTGTTTATCATGTGTATACCTCTTTTATTTTTGTGTATATCCATGTTGAACACTAACAAGTATGGGAATTGGCACATCTTTCCACTCTATTTTGCAAATTAATATTAGTCTAAGGAACATAAAGGATTTTTATTTGTTTCTGACGTTCGAGAGATTAACTTGCCATTTCAACCCTTCTCCGACATTGAGTCACACTTGCTTAAGGTTTTCTTAAGTCATCGGCAATCTTGACCAACTTAACGAGAATAGTCAACTACTTACTTGGCTATTGCTATCGTCTAGGAAAATAAAGGGGGTTTATATGTTTCTGATGTTTGAGACATTAACTCGTCCTTTCGACCCTTCTCTCTTATTTGTTTTCAATTTTTCAAAGCCGAATATTTTAGGGGAGATCACAATATCAATATCCAAAATATCTTGCGTTAAAGAGGCTTAAAGATGCTTGCAAGATATTTGCTTTCTTCTTAGCTAACAAAATGAAAAGATATCCCACGATATCTTCCGCCCTAGTCTATCTTTTCTATCTGTAAATCCTATAGCCCAGGGGCGGAGCCAGGATTTTACGTTTGGGGGGGGGGCAAGGTAGTATGATGAATTATATATATATATATATATATATATATATTTTAAGTTTAAAAATGAATCAAATATAACATTATATTTGACTAGCAAATTATACGGATTCACTTCTCCTCTCGTCAAAAAAATCAAAGCTTTTTACGGTAATGACATGATCAGCTTAAGGTGAAAAAATTATCAAAATAAGGTTCTTATTTGATGACATCAAAAATTGAACCTTAAACTCTTGGATTAGGAGCTCCTCACTTTACCAGTTGAGCTAACTTTCCTTTATGTCATTAGGACAACGAAAAATGTACATATTTTTATATATAAAAAAATTATATACCTATATTGGTAATTTTTAACAAAATTTTGGGGGGGCGACCCCCCCCCTAAATCCGCCCCTGCTATAGGCAATATGTAGGTTTCAAATGTTGATTGGGGATCAATGGAAGTTACTGTTGTAGTGTGATCCATTATCTCCTATACAATGATCACATTAACAGCATCAGAAGAATGCATGTGAATCTCTAAAGAGTCTAAATCAACTAATATTCCTCAAGATGTGAACCCAACTTTCGCTCGCTGAATATTACATACAATTGATTCTAGAAGCGATCTCGTGTTGTTAATTTCTGTGTCAACAATACTATGACAATGATACTGGAGAATGCATCCTACATCAAATTCATTATTTTCTTTGCAAAAATTGGGCCAAAATTTTTCAGTACTTCATGTACTTCATTTTTCCTAGTTAGGGCACCATTTTGGGGGTTTGCTTTGGGCCCCCAATCTCCTAGCACCAGCCCTGCTCTCCACCCACACACAGACTGCTAATTGTACAGTCCGAATCTCTTAGCTATTCTGTTTCCTAATGCAGGTAGTTTGACCTTATATAGTAGAAAAATAGTAACTCTGAGTGGAGTTACTTGAGCTATTCTTTTCCTTCAAAGAAATGATAATCTCATTCTTTTCACTCTTACATCAAACCATCCCATATCTTTCATTATCTTTTATGGTATTACATGATGTTTGTGGCTGTGAAAAATGATATGCAAATAATACTGTACTTACACTTTACTTTATTGCATCTTATCATATCCTACAGAATCTAATTTGAGCATAGAGTCTGTTTTTTTTTTTTTTTTTTGTCTTTCTTCATTAATCCAATAATTGTATCCTTAAAAGAAGGGATCACAGGATGTTTCTATCATATAAATAACGGTGCTAGTTCCTTAAGTTGTAAGCTTCCTTACGTGAAGAACTTCTTGGCAGGTGATGTATGATGCTCTTGGTGTTAGATTACATGCAGGACGTCAAGCAGAGGTCTGTATTGTCTTCACACCCTTTTTCTCTTCTTTTTTACTTCAATCTTATGAGCGAAATGCATTTGGTGTTATAGTACCAAGTAGACTGCTTCTCTGATTCATAATTGTTTCCATTACTGGTTAAGAAGTAGACTTCTCACTAAAAGCATCTTCGGTGCTGCTCTAGTTACAACTTAATTTCTTTTAACTAAATCAGTGGGTTCTTCTGAGTGGTGCTCATCACCAAGTGGTAAATCAGTGTGATAAACGGCAGAAAAAAAAGCAAAATAAGCATTTGATAATCCAATTCTAAAAACCAATAAACTTTCACGATTGTGGATATTGGAGTTTTCTCATATTATTGTTATTATTTGTATCACCACTGTAGATTCTCCCGTAGATTATCCTGTGCTTTACTTGAATAGTTGCTAAAAGATCATTTCTAGGTTTCTGTTCAGTTCTTAATTTGGCAGGACTGGCTGGTTTCAATCTAAACATTTCTCACTTCTTTAAATGGGTGTTGTGTTCAGGTATTGAATCAGATTGTATTTGAACTTCCAGCTGAACATCCTCTTTCTGATACCAGACCTCTGCGTGAACTTCTTGGCCACACTCCTCCTCAGGTTTGTTTAAAGGCATTAAGTATGTCTTATATTTATTATTCTGAAAAGATCAACGTTGAATTAGTTGGGTAGAAAAGTAGTATTCTTTCTACTTAGGCTTTACAGTGACAATGGCTCAATGGCTCCAGATTAATGATGGCATATCATGAAATTTGTACTAAAAATAGTTTCGAATTAGAAATACATAGTCATTACAAACCCTTCTTTAGTTTTTAAGGTTGAATATAGGTTCCTGAAATGCTGAAATTGCCAAACTGCATCCCCCTTTCCAGGAGAGCAAGTCATAAATTACCATAACATTTAAACTTTTAATATATGATCGATTTAAGTTTTCAATCTCTATCAAGGAAGAAAAGTTCTCCTTACTTCACTCTTTTGAAGCTTCTAAACGAAACAAATGAAAATCAAAATAGAAAAGGAAAGTATTTACAATTAAAACTCATTTACTTGGATAACCTTACAAAAATGATGATAAATCCCATAACTACATGAAAGAAATCGAGGACATTACAGAGAACATAGGTATTATACAAAAGGTCTAAACTCTTCTGAATCATATTGAGTTCGGACCAATCAAAATCTGATTTGAACTTGATAGGATTTTAGTGCTTCAGATTGGGTTTGGGTCCGTAAAATATTTTTCCACTTAATATGAACAATTGCAGTTTTCTTGCCAAATATGGAGCTTCATTTGTCTTTTTGGAATGTTTTTCACAGGTCATTGCTGGTGGACTACTGGGATTTTCTACTGCAACAGTTGTCTGCTTAATCAAGAAAGCTGCTATCTTTGCTTGATGCTATGTAGAGATTCATTCCTGAGAAGTTTCACCCCTCGGATCACCAAACAGGAAATCTACCCTCGGCACTTTTTTCCTGTAATTGGTTTTTCAGAATCTGAAATATTACAGCATTCCGTTGAACGTTCTTTTATTCAAATTGACTTGTACAGTTGTGCAAAATTCTTATCAATCTGTTATACTAGGCATTTAAAATTGAAAAGGAAATGTTTCTATTTGATACTCTTCTCTATATTGATCTCATTTTCCATCTCTGTATGTTTTTTTTTTAGTGTTTTTAACTTTCTTTGAGCATCTAAATAAATAAATAAATATCGATACTGTTTCTCCTGTGCAGTGAGTCTTTCTCATGAATGTTTCAGTTTGAATCACAGAGATTTGCCTTAATATTCAGTTAGGCATGTACAGTTAAGTGGGCAGGATGTAAAGTGTCGTATAACTCAGCACACAATCATGCACAGTGCACCCAATTATCCTGTCAACAAACGCAATCATCCTGTCAACAAACAGTATACGGAGAAATTATTTTAAGACCATCTTCAGCATCTTAGGAATTTCCCAAGAACATACCGAAAAGTGCTCCAGCAGGAGTCGAGCAAGTAACATCCACGAGCAAGTAACATCCATGAATGTTACAGAGTTCGTTCATTCAACATTTAAAAGCTTGGGACTACAACATAAGATCATGACAAACGTTAAGATAACAATCTTTCAAATTAAATCTCAAAGAAGATAACAATATTTCAAATTAAATCTCAAAGAATTGAGAACCAATAGTGTAACCATGTACAGGAGCAGACTTTATTTCTCCGTCAAAAATAAATATAGTAGTCGAACTCACAACTTACTGCCATTTCCTGACAAAAGCCCCTTTTAACATAAATGAGAACAAAACTTAAATCATAATACACTCAATATTGCCAATTCAAGAACACGAGCTGAAGGCAGAGTGGCGCTTAGTTGACAACATCGAGTACAAGCTTGCGAGACTTCAGAACTGACCACCTCATCCGCCGATAATAAGCTGCTTGAAGAAGTGCAAGCGACAGTACAAACATCCATTTGAATCCCATCTGCATTTATAATGCAGATACAATCAGAAGTAGCTAAAAGATCAGTTTACTACATTGTTTTAATATCACAATATATTTGCTATGTATTCCCATATGTATGCTAAGAGTTACACGATATCTTTGTAACACATCAAATCAATATCATTAGGTCAAATTGGGATGTCAAGTCAATGATACATCGGCGATATATTGCTTACATATTAAAATCTGTATTGCAGGGCATTGCTAAATAGAAATATTGGCCACTCTTTGTAATATCCAAAATTTGATCAAACAATGAACACATATTAGTTGAAACCCACTTACCAGTTTCCTTTCTTCCATTTCAGGCTCTGCGGCCCATGATAAGAATGACACAACATCTTTGCCCATCTGCACCAACATTGTGAAAAAGAGAAAATGAACTTCAACGCCTTTATAAAAAGTAAAAACTGTCCAGTATACTTTAGCAGAATGCAGCTTTTATATTGAATGAACCCAAAAGAAGAATGAACTACCTGAGCTTCTGTAGCAGGCGTACCATCTTCGTACTCAAGAGCACCATCAATAAGCATTTTAGGCATAGCTATCGCTCCACCAGGGAAGTAAGGATTGTAGTGCAGTCCTTCTCGAATCTAAAATGTTGATTCGAAGGACAACTTAAAAGGTTAACAAATGATACTGCAACAAGCTTCAACAAAATAAAACCAAATCCCAGACCTGACAGAAGTTTCATTTTATCTGAATAATTAGAAAATCCCTAATGGTAACTTGGTAAGCTATACGATATCTAGTAACTAGGATATCCAAATTGATAGACTGGCCAACAAAGGCTATCAACACCTACTAGGAATTTCTACAAGTAGCTCCCAGACGCACACCTAAGATATAGAGCGACATCTTTTCAAAAAAAAAAAAACCCTGTTCTTCAAGAATGTGGGAGCACTCACGCCTTCCTTATTTGACTACCTCCCTCCTCTCTCTTTCAGTTTCTCCCCCGCCTTCTCCATCTCAGAAAAAGAACCTGAACGTCATTTGAACACTATTTTCTGTTTAGTTCTAGAGAGAGCTAGAGAGGGAAACAAGGATGGGAAGGAAGGTCATTGAATACAAATGGGGTGGGAAGGATAATTTTTATTTTATTTTAATTTTTTGCGTGTATGTGGAGGTGGAGGTTGGGGTAGGGTATAAACATGAAATAGAAGCTACAGAACAAGAGTATAACATGAACAATATTCAAAGATTTAAAGTAACGAAAAATGTTGGTTTGTTATTTTACCAGGCAAACCAGTATAATTTTCAGGTGTCTTCCTCAAAACAGATGAAAACACCTTTCTTTTCACAAATTTGAATGTAGGTTTCCATTGCTCTTTTCGAACTCTCGGGAAAAAAACAAAGAGAAAACTGGAGAAAAGATAATTATGTAAGAGAAAATTTGGATAGAAACAACGGAGACCATCCAGAGAAGAAATTTTCTTGAGAAATAGAAAATCTAGTTAGAGTTTGAGAGAGAGAACTAAAACATTGGAGAGAGGATCTAAAGAGAAAAACCCGAGAAAGAAAATCTAGAGAGAAAATTTAAAGATGGGAGTCTAGAAATCAAGAAAATAAATTGTCGAGAGAACATGGAGAGAAAAAGAGGCAATCTAGAGTGAACCAAGAGTCATATACAAAGACGTAGTTTGAAAAGATAATTTGGAGGTAAAGAAGATACGAGTAAGAAAATCCTGAAAAAGAGGATTACGTAAAGAAAAGTTAATGGGAGAAAAGTTAGGTAGAGGAAAAGTCTGGAGAGAGACCTAAAAGGAAAATATGTGTAGAATAACTGATTAGAGATGTGGATTAACTATTAAGAGAATATGGAGAGAAAAAGTCCTGTTTGGGGAAGTTTGGGGAAAGGATGTGGAGAGTGAAAATTTTCGATTAAAAGAATCGTGAGATAAAATTCCGAGAGCCTAGAGGAAAAAATTTAGAAAGAAAAGGTCTAGATGAGACAGAAAAAAGTTTGGAGAATAACTATGAAAGAACGAGAGAAAAATAATGAAAAAGACCAAAGTTATCAGGAAATCATTTGGAGTGAGAAAAGCTGAGTTATGGGGAGAAAAATATGGAGAGATTTAAGGAACTGAGGCAAAGACAATCTAGTGAATTAAAGTATCTGAGTCACACATGTCTTATACGGTAGTGCCATAAAACAGAGCCACAACAAACAATCAAATTACATCGCAACGCCGCTTGATAAAATGAGTAACGAATCAAATCAAGGGAGCAAAAAAATTACCGAAACACCAGCAGGGGGATCACGGTACCCAGTTAAAAAGGCAAACACGTAGTTCTGACCATTGTGACGAGCCTGAAAAGTATGAAGATATAAAAAATATTATTGGTGTAATTAGATAGACTGCCCATAGCAAATAAATAAAAATAGTTCAGCAGATAGGAATTGCCTTGGTAATAAGGCTAAGATCAGGAGGATATGCCCCTCCATTAGAAAACCTTGCAGCTTGTTCATTAGCATAGGGCTGAGGAAACCGGTCACTTAGCTTACCGGGACGAGTGAACATTTCACCCTCGTCATTTGGCCCGTCAACCACTTCGATTTCTGCAGCCATTGCCTTTGTCTCCTCTTCAGTATATGCAACACCCACAAGATCTCGATACGAAATTAGAGACATTGAATGGCAAGATGCACAAACTTGTTGGTAAACTTGGTGACCACGACGGACCCTGCTCATTTTAAAGACCAAGATTTGCTCAAATTCCGAATATTTATATCAAAAATTCAGAATATGTACTCAACATTGTATGATGTATCCGTAGTTAAAAAAAATGCTATACAACAGTGATAGATTGCTATAAGCCTATAAGTAGTGTGCACATATAGTACTCACTATACACTATATATGTGACACGCCGTATCATAACCAATATTATCTACAATTTTTTCCAATAGAATCGTGACTTGCGGATTCATACATTGCTACTGATGTATGGAAATATTTTCAAGAAAATAAAGTTTGTATAATATTATAAATTACTAGCAATATATGAAAAGTTATCAAAAATAAGGTTGATGTACCAAAATTATTATTGAGAAAAAGAAATAGAGATTACATAGCTGAAATCTCGTAATTTGGGAGAAAAAAAAAATGATATTCTTAAATCCACGATATATTACACTAGATCGTGACATATTGCAAATTTCAGCTTATGATATATCATATGGCATCATTCTATGAATTTTAAACCTTGATACAAGGCCTCAAATTTTAATCAAACCATAAATATCAATAAATAGGATGAAAAAGGGCCTCTTAATAAATTAAGTTTTGGATAAAGAATGGAACAAATAAAGGGAAATTGTGAAGCACTCACGATGCATGATCGTACGAACTGAGAATGCCATCATGAGGCCAAGGGTAGCTTGGGCATTCTAGTCCATGCTCTGCCTCGTCAGCAGATGCTAATGTTGCAAAACTCAGAAGCCCAGAAACACCTGCACCAAGGAGTGCCAACGCTCTTAGAGACCTCATTCCAACTCCATCTTGATCCTGTTTTGAAATAAGGGATGATAATGCAGGAGGGGCCTGAACATCACAGGTGCAACTAATGTTAGTGAAAAGTGATGACGTGCTTACTCTTAGGGCACAATAATCAAATAACTTTAGAACCTGAAACCAGAGTTAAATATTGCAATACAAATATACTTGATATATCAATATATAACAACCCTGAACTATCACGACTCGTCAACAAATTGTGCAAAATGGACGATAAAATGCTATAGGCTGTTACAAGCAATATGTCTCCAACGCTCAATTTCCTACTTTCCGAACCATTAGTTGATACGATAGGCTGTTACAAACAATAATTCTCCGACGCTTAAATTTTCTATCTTCCAAACCACAAGTTAATATAATCAGTCACACCTGGCACTACCTGCATTAAAGCTTGTAAGCACTTTGACAAACGTATCCAGTAAGATGGCTCCAGGAAAAAGATAAAAAATAAAATTCTATTCTAAGATAGGAGAAAATCGGTTGCACGAACTCCTCAACCCCGAAATGAAACTTTAATGGATAACGAAAGTTGAAAGGGACAAATCATTTTATGTCCAATCTATATTACATTCTAGGGTACATGTATCAAGACAAACACTACTTGCTGCGTTTCTCGAGGCGGGGAAAAACAGATCAAGGGTGTAAAATAGTTTTCAGTTTACTAGGGGAAGTATTGTTCGATGTAAAATAGTCTTCTTTGTCAAACATACAAAACATTTGTCCTTAGTAGCTAATTAACTTCCTCCATTACTCCCACAATTTACGATTACAGTTTCTCTCTTCACAACTCATCACATCCCTCGATTTCTCTATTTCCAGTTTCAACCAATCTTTTGTATACCCTTTGGCATCTTCCCCTTCTTTCAATTATTTAAAAAAAAAAAAATTGGGCTTCATAGAAATATGCTGATGGTAGGAATTTAATTGCTTCTCTTTCCAAACCATTTTTTTTTTATATCTCCAAGTTGCATCAATGGCGAAAAGTTCTGGAGACAACAATCCCCACTCCAGTAGATTTTTGAAACGTACATAAGCTTCTAATTAAGGTTCAAATTTTACAATTAGATTTACCGGAAACCCTAATTACTTATACGATTTAAAGTTTAGGTTTTCTTAGAATGCCTATTTTAGTTGATTTCTAGACAATCTGAGGGCCTATAATACAGTTACAGGTTGGCAAGTATTTATTGGTTTCTAAATTACAGGTTTTTTTCCAACTAAAGGTATTAACCAGGTTATATTGCCCACTATCTCTCTCTAAAAAAACCAAGTACAACCTCGATTTAATCTAACAACTTCTTTAATTTCATAATTGGTTTGTTTAATTTTGTTGTTTGGTTTGTGTGATTTTCATTTAGTGCAGGGAATTGGCAAGAGAAATATATAGGTGGTTTTTGCTCAACTATGTACTAAGAAGATTTGGCTTCACAACCTCTTTTTGTCCAACAAAACCTATAAGATGCCTAATTCAGGTTTGTCGTTGATTTGAAATTTTATTTCTTCTTATTTTGTTATCCTAATATTTGATTTATTTCTCCAAGTGTTCCAATGTTTTGATGACCATTCATAGTCCTATTGATATGGCATCGCTGTGTTTGGAACGAAGTTATGGTCTGCGAAAGAACATGGGCATATGATTTACGCTAACTGCCAGAGAATAGGTCCATTGTTCATGAGAATACAAAAGAGATACGGCGAGTCCACCTTCATTTTAGCATTTATCTTCCTAAAAGAAATCTCTTTCAAAGTTAATTAAGTGAACTAACGTAGCATAACTAAGTTTCTTTAGTAAGTCTGGAGATTTTATCTAAATTGTTGGATCGATTTAATCTCTGTAGGAAAGGTAGACTCTAAGTGATCTTACCGATAGGAGATTCTGAAAGCTAAGAAAAACTTTGGTAATGTCACTATACCAATCTGAGAGAGATTCAAGTGAGTATAAGCTCTGACATCTGAGTATGAATATTTTTCTTTCAAGTTACATTATGATATAAGTACTCAAAGACATCTAAAGAGTATATTTTATATCATGTTTTTGCTTTCACGTTACCGTTTGCGTTGACAAGGGTTTCAAAGTACTCTCACATTATATAAAGGGCTAACTTCGATTGCTTTTGTAATGCCTTTTTAAGGGAATCTTTCACATGCAACCCACTAAGTTTGATTAGCCTTCTCTATCTTCTTATGTTGTGGGATTTGTTTTTTATAGCCTTTATGGCTTCTTCTTTTACTCTGAAGATGGGGTTTTCTTATTGGTGTACAAAAATTAATGATATTGAAAGACCTTACCATAATTCTGTCAAAAACGATGCATGCTAGGTTTGACCAATGAAAAATAAAGTAATGTCGTGAAATCCAAACGAAGTCTAATATAAAAATAGCAAAAATTGGGTTATAGCATCTTCGTCTATTTTGGATCAAGTACATTAATAACTCCAACAAGCTCATAAGAAACTACCACATCTTGGAGTGATAGTATACTAAATTAAGTGTTAGACATAAGAGCAAGTAACAATGTAAAGGACGAAAGAAAAAAGATGGGTTAGTTCATTATGTAGTTGTACATATTTCTTTCTTCTCACATCTTTTGTTTCTTTTAAACAACCATTTTTTTATTAGTTGGTAAATGTTTTGGTTGGTTTATGCAGATGCCAACTTTGCACAATAAAATGATGCACTAAGATATTGTTGAGTAGGAATTATTTGAAGAAGAAACATTTGGCTTGATAGGTTTGGTTTTGAAAAGTGAAGATAGAGGGTGAGATGATGAGTTCTTAAGATTATGGCTGGAATCGAAAATTTTATAGTTAACGATCAGCGGCTTGCAATAAGGAAAGAAAGCCTTGTTTATAATTTATACTTGATGTTCTTCAGTTTCATTTATCCCCCAAATAAATGTAGATTTTCATTGAACGAGATCTTTATATTGATGTTCTACATTGTAAAAAAATAAATACAGGAAGGAAGTTCTTTGTTTGATATATGGGTTGCGTTCAACGAATTCTTCCATTGCAGTCATTGCTCTTGAATTGTCTTTCTTTACAAGTTTTTAGAAGCTTTTGTGATCCTTCAATTAATTCAAGAAGAGACTACATGTCACATAAACTTTGGAAAGTAGTGTACTCTGGAAGGCTAAAATGTTGATGGTATATGGTATTGATGATTTTAATTTTAACCAAAGAGATACTAATTTTTCGAAGACACATAAATAATAGTGCCAAAGGCGCGTCGACGCATTCACTGTGACTTGGTCACGGGTAGTACTAGTATGATATATCCTTTCTTCCAAAAACAGTCCTGCTATTGGATCATACATATTCTCCTCAACAACCCTTTATTCAAAGTGGCAATTTGAGGGACTCTAGTCGTTCCTTTGAGGCAAGGCAAAAGATCGACATGACATGTAAATAATGGATTAGAAAAACTGAGATTTTTGTTTGTCTCACTGCTTTACAACCCTCATGCCTCCAAGGAAACCCCTTTAAATATCACTAGACCTGGTGTACAATATTTCCAATAATTGTGTTGGAAGTGGATCCCCTTGTTTTAGTCCTAGGAGATTTTTAGAAAGACGCAGATACCCTTTCACTAGAGTGTACGGCACCGACAATCATTTCAGGAACCCATCTTGTACATAGAGTAGTGGAAGACAACCTCAGTAGTAGTCATGGACCATTTAACATGGTCAAAATCTTGTCCAAAATAATTGCCAAAAAATTCTCAGCTGGTTTATTGTCCCCTACTGCCAATGTGGTCAATGGCGATAAAAGTGTCATAAAGCCATATAGGATTTGTCTCCATCCAACTAACACCCAGCAAAACAATAACCTTAAGTAAATGGCATTTGCCCTAACCACCGATATGTAAGCCAGGCACCTAGGTCCCAATAAACTCCAATATCTTTACCCAGCACTCTGTTCTAATTCGTATACTGTATTCTCGAAATAATCGAAAAGTATCTATAATTCATACTAATACACTATTTTAAACATTAACTACCACTCTTATTAAATTTATACTTTCGCCAAAAATTTCGAGCACATAACAAGCTCGAAACTGAATTAAACCTAATCGGGAATAGAGCATCTAATCTAGAGTAACATACAACCCCCATTAGCCAAAATATCAAGTACTAGGGGTTTAAACATTGTTTCCAATCATATTAAACCCAAATCAACCATTGTTATAATTATCTAAATTTTTGCCCAAAACTTTGAGTACATAGCGAGCTCCAAACTTGAATTAAGCCTAGCCGGCATTCTCCTGGGATGTTTATCGTCATTAAGATTAAAATCTTTATAATAAAAAAAAAAGACCCACTTTATCCCAATTCACCCTTTCGTAGCTCCTAGATTTCCCTAAACATTAAATATCTAGGGCTTACACATTGCTCCTAATCCAATTATACCCAAATCTAATCTAAACCCAACACCATAATCAACAATTGGGATTGCTTTAAAAGTAAGAAAAAATAAAAATAAAATGATAAACAATGAAATTCTTACAGAATATTGAGATTGAAACTTCCTCGTCAACAATTGATGAATCCCTCTTCCCACAGCCATTCAATTTAGGGGTCTTTTTCCTACAAATTCTTCATCAAAACAGATGAAAACAGAAGCATAAGAGAATCAGAAGCGTAAAAAAGAGATGTAAGAGAGAGATATTGTGAAATTTTGTTACCTGGTTTGAAATCTAGAAAGAGGGAATCGTAGAGATGATGATGAGCTCGGAGAGAAATAATTTTGATTTTGACCCAAAAAGAGAAAAATGAAATCGAGCTTGGCTTTGTTTGCCAAGATAATTGGGGAAGAGAGAGTGGGGGTAGTTTCGTCGTTTCAGAGTGAAAATGTTTCATCCATCTAAAAGCCAATAGCACTTTGCCAAGTGGCTGCTCCTCAAATGAGAAATGGCCACGACGTGGACGAGTAGTGACTGTTGTAAACTAGAGTATGCCTGTCTCGGATGAGTGACGGTTCTTAATAACACGTTGTATGCCTTGGCGCCACAATGCTACACATACATGTTAGGTTACGGCTCAAAAACAGACAAAGTGGTTCGAACGAAAAAGTTTTTTGTTGAAGTCATTCGAACGAAGCTTTCCGTTGAAGTAGTTCGAACGAAAACCGCGGTATTTGTTTTGTTAAGTTAGTTTTTGAAGGAGATATATTCCAAGGTGATGGTTTGTCTCGTGATGCATACTTCACTGATGACCTAATAGAAAGTCTATAAATATAAAGTGTCTCTATACAGTGTGTGACTTAAAAAGCCTCTATGTGAGAAACTTGAAATCTTGAAGAGATGTAGATTCCATGATAAACCTTGTAGAAGGTAGAGGGTGTTCTCATGGGATTTGATAGTGAGAAGGGAAGTACCTCTTGGTTGCTAAGATGAGAAATCAATGAAAATAGAAGATTGAAGGGTTTCAAGAAAAAGATATGCAACATGGTCTTTGTTGAGGTAATCTTCGGATTCTTGATGGATATCTTGTTTTCTTCTTCTATTGTAAATCTATGTAAGGATATTATGAGATTAGAGAATTCCATGTTCGTTGGTATCTCTTGAGGGCTTATAATTAAACCTGGATACATAATGAATTTCAAACTTAATAGTTGAGAGTAACCTTAAGGTGAACCTCCAGTAAATATTGTATTTTGTGTGCATGTCAATTGCGCTTCTAATATCTTGGTTGATTATTTGCATGTCACGAGGATAACGGATAAAACCAAATTGCGTGTTGAGGGGGAGGGGGGTATTCCGCACGTTCACCCCCAATAATTGGTGTTAAAGCCAGGTTAAGACCTTGGGATTATAGTTCTTGAAGATTCTTGGGTGCGATGGTTAAGTCGAATATTTGATTTTTTCAAGATAGATTTGGTTTCGGTTATTTTGGCTATATGATTTTCTTTTTCAAGCGATGGAGTTTGATGAAGAGAATTAGATAAAAACAATATTGTACACAAGCATGGCAACATAGTTTATGTTATGAGAAAGGCTTGAACATGGTACTTTGTTCAAGGTGGAGCGGTTCCGACAAAAGCTTCAAAAGTTCAGTAGGGGGGGATGGCTTTTCTCTAGGACCGATGTTCGTTAAATTTGGTAATCATGGTGGCACCTCAATTTATTCACCATAGTTGATCACCAAATTGGCGGGTCACAATTTTATGAATTATGGTCGCAAGTTATGGTTCGTGTGGTGACAAAGTGTATAGATGTGCGGAGACTCTAGGTTTACAACATAGAGTCAGATTTTGCAGGTTTGTTCGACATGGTCAGGTTATTGTGTAGTGTTTAATTTTTTCCTTTCTAGATTAAACATATGGTTCCAATTTTGTTGGTGTAGGCAAAATTGTGTGATTTCATTGGTATAGATGAAATTACTGTTTCAAAGGCTCTTTTCTATGATGGAGTTCAGGGGGTAGACTTGATGGTGCTTATGAAGCTATGTTCAAAGCAAAAGTTGGAGCGATATAGTTGCATGGCTGTAGGTGGAGCAAGTTTGGAAGTATGGTTTATCATGGAGAGAAAAGAAACTAATGGATGTTCGTCGGTTTTGACAAAGGTGTCCGGTTTTGGGTACGAAAATGTTTTGATCGTGGGTAGCAGATACAAAGTAAGCAAGTTCAGCAGTTTTGTTGATGGTTTTGTTCGCGCTATGGATGGTCAATGAAGACATGAATTGAAGTTTTTTCGTCGAGGTGGAGATTGTTAGGTTATGGCTCAAAAATAGACAAAGTTGTTCGAATGAAAAAGCTTTTCGTTGAAGTCATTCGAACGAAGCTTTCTGTTGAAGTTGTTCAAACGAAACTGTATTTCGTTCTAACGAAAACTGCGGTGTTCGTTTTGTTAAGTTTGTTTTTGAAGGGGATATATTCCAAGGCGATGGTTTATCTCGTGATGCATACTTCGCTGATGACCTAATATAGAGTCTATAAATATAGAGTGTAAGTTCAAAGCCTCTATACATTGTGTAAGTTAAAAAGCCTCTGTGTGAGAAACTTGAAATTTGGAGGAGATGTAGCCTCTATGATAAACCTTGTAAAAAGTTGATCTTTACAAGGAAGAAGGTGGAGGGTGTTCTCTTGGGATTTGATAGTGAGAGGGGAAGTACCTCTTGGTTGCTAAGATGAAAAATTAATAAAGAAAGAAGATTGAAGGGTTTCAAGAAGAAGGTATGCAACATGGTCTTTATTGAGGTAATCTTTAGATTCTTGATGGATCTCTTGTTTTCCTCTTCTCTTATAAATCTATGTGAGGGTATTATGAGATTAGAGAATTCCATGTTCGTTAGAATCTTTTGAGGGGCTTGTAATTGAACTTGGATACATAGTGGATTTCTAACTTAGTGATGGGGAGTAACCTTAAGGTGAACCTCCGGTAAATATTGTATTTTGTGTGCATGCCAATTATGTTTATAATATTTTGGTTAATTATTTGCATGCCGTGAGGATAACGGATAAAACCAAATTGCGCATGGGGGGTGTATTCCCCACGTTCACCCCCAACAATGCATGCCTTCAGTACTATGTTTTTTCATATACAAAAGAACATGCATTTAGCACTTAAAAATCAAGTTTTTATGAAAGAGTACAACAAAAAAGCGAAGGAGAGTTATGTAAGGACATGTCCCTCGAACTAGAGTAACAACGAGCTAGTGCAGTGCCAGACTCACGTAAAATATACATAACATGCATCCTGGCAACAGTGACACCTGGACCATGAACTAACCAGAAATGTGGCTCGAGCACTCCAAATAGAACACTTTGAGTCAAGGACACCTGCCCCCCACAAGCTGGCAGTTATAGGAAAGACCTCTACTATTTCCCTTAATCCAGAAGAACGTGTTGACACACATATGAACTGAGGATAAGAACTATAAAAGGGATCACAAAGAAAGAGGAAAGGACCAAAAAATTTTGGACTCAAAAGATCTCAATTGTATTCAGCATGCATTATTCTTAAGCAATAAAATCATTCTTACTAAATCCTCGAACTGAGGTCGTGGTTTTCACCTATTCAGAGGTTTCCACGCTAAAACCTGTGTTATCTTATATTATCTATTATTATATTTGTGTCACAGGTACATTCACTGTAAGAGGCCATTCGAGCTACGAATTTAGGTCCTTATATTTGGTACTGTCTGTGGGAAAGAAGATATTCTACGCAATCCTAAGGCAGACAGTTACTTAAAAATCAACATTCCATCATGGTAAATTCTAAACGACCAGCCTCTATGGTTCAACATGAAATCCCAATAGAATCTGAGCAGCTAACAAAATTAAGGGCGAACCTCAACGCCGAAACTGTGAAGCAAAACGAGCTCGAACGTCAGTTGATGTACGACCGAGAGCTTCGCGAACAAGAACTTGAGAAGGAGTGTAGAGCTCGACAGTTGGAGTTTAAACGACATGAAGAACATATGACAACATTGCAGACCGCCTTGAAAGCTCTGCAAGATAATTAACAGGGACAAGCTCCCAGAGAATAAGAGACTGTACCCGTAAATTATAGAATATCAACACGAAATAGACTAGGACCTCGAGGTACAGTAAGTAGAGGAGCTTTCAGGCACCACCGCAGTGATCCACGGGGACCAGAAGCCTCAATTCATCTGGGATAAGAAGGTCAATCAAAAATTAGTAGGGGACGCTGGCATTCGAAGAGCCAAGAGGAAGAGCCACGACCAGGGGCGGAGCCAGGGTTTTCATCTACGGGGTTCAAAATAAGGGTATGGGGGAGGGAGTCCTAGAAGAAAAAAAAATTAGGGTAATTTTTTGCATAAAGAAAAATGAACAAAAAAAGCTAGTTAAATTATGTTGGAGATAGGACTTGAACTTGTCTTCAATGTCTCCAAGTCAAAATATCAAATAATAACCAGTTGGGCTATAACAATCTTATGTTATTTTTTGAGGGGGTTCAAATATGTAATAATTACACTAAGTTTTTTTTTTAGTAAAATCGTTACACCAAAGGGTAGTTCCCGGTAACCAGAGGGTTTAGTTGACCCTCCTAGAACACCCTTGACCACGATCCCCATCCAGGGTACCAATTCGGGAACGTTTGAGTGAAGGCAACATAAATCATAACCCCAAACCTACACACCAATCAGTTTTATTACCACGCCAATACGTTACACAGTAACACGTGGATCAACGAATCAAGGAATTGATAGAAGCTTAAGCTCTTTGCAGCAAAGATGATTTAGGCAAATTGCAAGGCAGTCTGATTGCCAAAAAGTTATTTGACATAGAAGTTCCAACAAGATTCTATACTCCTAAGATACGTAAATGCAAAGGCACTGATCTAAGTGAATACGTCTAACAGTTCCAAGATTTATTAGGGTACGTTGCATTAGAACTTAAATCACATTCTTTGCCGACTATTTGCAAGAAGTCTTCTGGGAAAGCCACTCTGGTGGTTCCATTATCTACCTAAAAATTCCATCCTTACATTCGGACAATTACAGGAAAAATTTATGAAGACTTATGCTCATAACAAAGGTAAGGAAGAGAACCTGTACACTCTTATCAGTCTCAAGGGGAGAAACTCAAAGTTTTCACCAAGAAGTTCCTCGAACTTGCTCGAAAAGTTGATAATCTTGATAAGAAGACAACCATTTCGGTGTTTACCAATGCTCTACAAATCGATTATAAAGCAAAAGATTTTCTTTTCTTAAACAAACCCTCAACTTTGGAAGAAATGATTGAGAAAGTCAATGGGTATATCAACCTGGAAAGGATGATGTCTAAAAGGCATAAATCTACTAAAAATGTCATAGCCACGAAGGGTCGACCACCCATGGATAAAGATAGTGAACGCAACACTGATGAACAAGGTGACAAGAAGCGAGCCAAAACAGATACAGGAAAATCCCGTAAAGGAAATTTATTACCCAAACATGTCCTTCCGAAGTTGAACGTCAAGCTTTCAGAGATCTGCCCCATTCTAGCGAAAGACAAATTCTTTTGTGTAGCTCAACCTCTGAAGCCGATCGAAGGAAAACCATACTGTAAGCACCACACGATGACACATCACGAAACTGAGAGATGTTACGCTGTACAGAGATTGTTGGAGTACATTTTAAAAGATGAAAGAATGCACGAATATATTATCAATCTAGAAAGATATAAAAATAGAAGCTACATGAAGCAGGTCGAGGTCATTCAAGTCGAAGAACAGTCAGAGGAAGATCACTTATATTACCTCTACCTCAACCACGTGATCGAGTTTCATCAGATCAACATTTTGACTAGATTCAAGAGGAGAAGGTTAATACAGTGCCAATACCTCACGGTTTAGGAGAAAGAAGCTAAGCTTCTACCTGAATCAAGCCTTCGGCGAACTGGTATTTCATTCAAAGATTACAACATAGGTCATGTCAAATTTCCACATCATGACGCGCTGGTCATCATGCTAAAGATGAAAAATTTTTGTCATGCATATCATAATGATTGATACAGGTAGCGCCATCGAAGTCCTATTCCAAAGCACAATCGAGCAAATAGGATTAACAGAAAAAGTGGAGCTGAGCGATGTAGATGTCAGTGGATTTTACGTATCTAAAGAAGAAAGAGTAGGAAAAATTGTCCTACCAATAATAGCCAGACCCACAACCCTCGAAGTGACATTATATATAATTAATACAAAATCTCGATTCCTGGGGATTATGCGGCGCTGCTAGATACACAACATACAAGTAATCCCTTCCACATACCATTAGGCAATCTTCTTTAAATATAATGATGGCATCTACGGGATCAAAGGGAGTCACAAGCTCGCTCGAGCTTGCGAAAATATAATATCTACCATACTCACTTCATAGAAATTGTAGAAAGTTGGTTACGTTGAGGATCAGCCTTCCACAGTTGAACCTACATAGTACAATGAGATCGATGGACATAATAGGGGAACATATATCGGTACCGAGCTTGTCTAATAGGAAAAGGAATCTCTCATACAATTCTTTCAAACTAACAAAGACGTGTTCGCATGGACTATTCAAGAAATGTCAGGAGTTGACTAAAGTCATTCATAAATTAAGCATTTAAGATAGAGCTACGGCAGTCAAATAGAAGTAGATGAAGCTCTCACCTCATCTCAGAGATGAAGTCAACAAAGAAATTGATAAATTGATCGAAGTTGGGTTTCATTCGTGAGGCCAAATACTCGGATTAGATTTTGAATATAGTAGCAGTTCCAAAGAGGAATGGGAAAGTCAGAGTTTGTGTAGATTTCACTGATCTAAATAAACACACGCCGAAAGACAGTTTCCCTCTTCAAATAATTCACCAAATTCTAGATTCTATAATAAGACACAAGCTATTGTCTATGATCGATGCCGCTTTCAGATACAACCAGATACCTCTCTTAGACGAAGATTAAGAGAAGACCACCTCATCACTGAAAGAGGCCTCTATTGCTACAAACTCATGCCTTTCGGACTGAAGAGCGTAGGAGAAACCTACCAAAGGTTGGTTACAAACATGTTCAAAGAATACTAGGGAAAGACTGTTGAAGTATATATTGATGATATGCTCTGCAAAAGCCTAAAGAAGGAAGATCTTATTGCACATCTTAATACAGTCTTCAACATATTACGGTCTTACAGAATAAAATTTAATCTAGATAAATGTCAATTCGGAGTACACTCTACAAAATTCCTGGGACACCTCATCAGTAAGAAGGGGATCAAAGATGTAAGGATGTACAAAAGCTCGCCGACAAGATTATAGTTACCAACTGATTCATCTCCAAATCATTTGATCGGTGTCGATGGTTGTTTATGCTGCTTCGTGGATCCACCAGAAGGTGTAAAGGATGAAAAAAAATGAGAAGATCGATTAGACGAAAGAATGTGAAGCAGTTATTCAAGAACTAAAAAGGTATCTTGGAAAGTCTCTAATAATGAGCACGCTGGTCGACAATAAGGAATTGATAACTTACCTCGCAGTTACAGAAAACTCTCTAAGCTCCAACCTCATAAGGCTTAAAGGGAAGATTGAGAAGCCCATGTATTTCATAAGCAAATTACTTAAGCCAGGAGAAATGAGATATTATAAAATAGAGCAACTCCTCCTAGCACTCGTTTATACTTTCCAAAAACTCAAGCACTATTTTCAAGCTTATTCCGTCAAAGTCATGACCAACTACCCCTTTAGAGAAGGAGAAATCACGGAGAGTGCAACAATGGTCAGTTAGTTTGGGGAAGTACGATATCAAATTCGAATAGAAAATCTTAAAAAAAAAGAACAAGTAGTAGCTAACTTTTTAGCAAATTTCCCAGTAGAAGATCCAGATTAGGAAGAACACGATCCTTATCTAACAATAGAGTTCCAAGATGATCCACCTTTCAAAGCCTTTAGAAGAACGAGCTAAATGGGTCACACAAAAAGGGTAGAGATTGCTTGCAGATGGATCAGTAGAACCCACAAGGTCAAGGATAGGAATCGTACTGATTATACCCTCTAATGACAGAATCGAGAAATCAATGCAAATAAATTTTAAAGCCTCGAATAATGTCACAGAGTACGAAACATTAATCCATGGGCTGGATATGGCATTAAAAATTGGTGTTCCTAAACTATTAGTATATATTGACTCATTGTTGATAGAGCATCATTACTCCGAGAGATACAAGAAGAATGACAAAATGGTCGAATACCCAGTACTAGTTTCCGACTGAATGAATATATTTGATAAAGCTACACTCAATTACCTACCTCGTGGAGAGAGTTGCCACTCCAATTCCTTAACTTACTTAGTTGGAGTGTTAGGTACAAAGGCAAGATACCTCCAAATTGAAGTGATATCAACCCATAACATAGATTACACTTCGATATGCGTGATCAATACTAGGTGCGATAAAGACAAGGAAGATGATTGGAGAAGGCCCTTCCTTATCTATATAGGCCCTAACAATAAGTACGATGATCAGTTACCAAAAGATCCAAAAGAATGTAGACAATTGATTGAGAACTCCAAGTGCTACATAGTACGGAAGAACAATTTATACAGAAGATTTATTACTGAACCATACCTCAAATGCCTTTTACAGCAAGAAGCCGATAGAATGTTGAAAGATTTACATGAAGGAACTTGTGGTTCTCATATCGCAGGATGCTTTCTCATGAACAGAGCAATCACACAAGGAGTATTCTGGTCAGAGATGAAAAAATAGGCCAAAGAATATTCATGCAGATGCAACGCTTGTCAGGGACATAGTCATAAGATATGAGCACCTATAATAGAACTCCATGCAAGTAAAATATTTTGGCCATTCAAACGGTGGGCACTCAATCTAGTAGAAGAATTCCCAAACACACCTGGTAATAGAAAATTCTTGCTCGTGGCAACAGACTATTTTACGAAGTGGGTGAAAGCAGTTCCGCTTTGTTGAACATGAGAAGTAGAATCATCTCATTCATCTGGGAACATATCATCACAAGATTTGGTTGCCCCCACTTGATTCGAATTGACAATGTGGAGAAAAGGTGGTAGCATTCCTCAACAAATACAATATCATACATTCACCTACAAATCCATATTATCCCAGGGTAATGGACAAGCCAAGATCGTGAATAGGACCATAGTCGATGGAATCAAGAAGAGATTAAAATAAAAAAAAGAAACAAAATTGGAAAAGGGAATTGCTAGATGTTTTGTGGGCGTACAACACTACATCAAGATAGTCAACTAGAGGTTCTCCATTTCGATTATCTTACGGAATGAAGGCCGTGGTACCAGCAGAATATCATCATCTCATCAAAGATCACGAACTGACGAATGATGAAAATGAGTTCGAGTTTGCATGTAATATGAACTGGATAGGCGAAACATGAAATCAAGCTATTACAAACTTGGGTCGATATCATCATATGCTAGCTAACTTGTACAGCAGGAGAGTTCAAATTTGTGAGTTTGAGATCAACTATTTAGTACTTAGAGAGATCCCTAAGAATAAAAAAGAGCCAAATGTTGAGAAGCTCACCGAGAACTGGGGATGACCATTTATAGTATTGGGAGAACTGGCTTTGGTTTCTACTATCTCATGACAGAAGACAGTATCCGAATACCAAGTCCTTGAAACACTAGAAGGTTGAGGAAATACTATCGCTAGTTCGATATAATTTCGAACACGAATACATTTACTATTATTTCATATTCCAAAAGTGAGATGTAATCTCCAACAGTAAGTACATTATTTTCTCATCAATGAAAACTTTTTAAGTTTTTTCCCACAATAGTGTCTACTATTATATATACATATATTTAAACATATCTACTAAATCTTGAATGATTAAGCAAAAGGTAAAACTTACTTCAATTCATTTGACATCTAAAATTACATAAACTATATTAATTCAAACGTTTTCTACACGAGGTTCTTTTGGGTTTACACCAGATGAACTTCTTCCAACTTCTGAGACTCTTAAACACACATATTCTGATACCCTAGCAATAACAATTTCCCTCCCGTATTCTGTCCATTCTTGCGTAATTGGACCAAATACGAGGCTCCAATTGATTCAAATAATTAGCACGAATTATATCAATATCACAGATAATGTTGTTTTTGGTTATGCCCTCGTGCAACATATCCCTCTCTTTCTCAATCCTCTTTATTTCACTTGTAAAAAACATTATAACTGCTATCAACTCCCTTTTATGCACTTCATCAGCTACGAGCCCATCCCTATTTGGCACAGCGAGATCGGCAAAATTTGCAAATGAGCTCTGTAACAAATTTTGTTGTTTCTCATACCAAATCTCTACATTACTCTTCTCTGCGAGAGTCTTCAGATAACGGGTCTCCAACACATATCTAACATCATTCATTTCCTTCATGGCAGCCAGTGACTTACTGAACTCGACCTCATTTTTCATTTTTGCACTCAGCCAACTCCTCAACCTTGAGTTGGGACACTGACAAATCAGCTTCAATCTTTGATATAACTCCGGACAAGTGATTCTCACCGTCCTAAGAAATTAACGCCTCTGCCTCCATTTTTGTAATTACATCATTCAAAACCCTCTCACTTTCTCGAGAATTCTCCAAATCTGCCTCCATTTTTCTTATTTGCTTATTTGAGTTCCTCACCTCAAACATATACCAAATCACCCTTGAGTTTCTTGCTCCACTCAGACAAATTTTTTACAGTAACTTGTGCCCTCATAAAATCGACCTATTTTCTCTTCAGTCGCTTAACTAGATCTGTCACATTTCCTTGAGCGTTCTATAACTCAGTCTCCTTTTTCTTCAACTGCTCGGCCAACGTTTTTACAGTATTTCATATACACACTAAGTAAGCCTCATTTTTCTTTATTCATTCAGTCAAATCACTCACCCTATCTTGTGACTGAACCAACTTAACCTCTAATTTCATATTAAGTTATGTAGAATTTTCTAATACCTCATTAGCCTTATTCAAGTCGAATACTAGTTTTTCATTACAAGCAAATAAAGTTTTTTGTTGAGCTCGAACAGTTTCTAGCTCGTCCTGGACAACAGAACGCTATCTCAAAACATTCTTTACAGAATTATACAATATATATTCCTCATTAACATATTCTACATAATACCCTCTCACATTTTACAAGATAGTAAATTATAGATACCAGTATGAGCTGATGCTTCTTTAGCTTTTAAGCTATGCAGGTTTTTTTCTCCAGTTACCATACGTAAGATGACATTAGGATCTGGGTAAATCCCTCGACCTTCTAAAAACCTAAGGTAAGCTTCCTTTATCCCCCCCTTACTATCTATCTATCTAGGCATGTAGAAAGATAGTCAACTTCATAAGGTCCTTGGTTATTCTGGTATATCCTCCCTAATACCACCTGGTAGGAAAGGTCAAATTTTAAAATACCTACTCCTATTTTTTCTAATTACTTCGCCCTTTTCAAATTTTTCTTTCGCCCATCCTATACGTGTATCACATAAATTTCTCTAATGTTCTTCAGTAAAAGTTTTGTATTTTCTCACCTAAGCCTCAGTGCGAGCAGTTATCAATGCTTCTGCAGCTGATGAAGTTCTCGCCTTCGCGGGCTCTTTCTTTAAAATCTCAATAGTCAAACGCAGTTCACTAAATTCCCGTAAATCATAATTTTTTATATCAACCAACATAATCCAGTTCCATAAACTCCTACTTATATAATAACAATTACAAAACAAAAGATTTCCTTTCACAATAACATATAGTTTTCTAAATTCTATACAAATATCTTAAACTACCTTCTCCTGCTCGTCTACTCCGTGGGCTTTACTCTGCTTAATAGCAGAGATAACATCAATCCCTCCATTTGATAATCTGTATCAAATCGGGTATTGAAACATAGAGGGTTTCGTTCTCAAGGATGCAAAGATCAAAATCGTAAAATAAAAACCATTGTTTATTGATTAAAAAATGGTTTACATGGAAACAAAAATAAAAGCTACGATGGTTTTTCAGAGAGTAAAAGATAATTCTCAACTCTTCTCCTTTATCTCTTTATCTCCTAACAAAAAGTCATATTCTCACTCAATAACTCCTCATTTTCAGGAGATCTTTTAGCTAGGCTTGACTACCAAGTCTTCAAGCAGCTTCAGCAGCTCCTGTTACCTTCTCTTCACTAGGTCATCTCCAGCAGTATACTTTAACTTGTAAAAGTTAGGCTTTCAGGTCGTGTTTGGTTGCAATTGTCTTATTACCTGTAATAGTCTAACATACTTCAATTAGGCTCATTAAGACATAAAAAAGTGGATCAAAAAGATCTATTGTATTCTTCGCGTCTTCATTTGTTTCCTGGAAAACTTTAATCCCGTTGAACCGGGCCGTTCATTGTCAAAATTGTTTTCCCACATGGAGGTATTAAAATTCTTGACCCTCGTACTGGTCACATTAATAAGGTAAATAGGCAGAGACTTAAACCATTTCACGAGTATTTTATGGGTTCGAGTGAGGATATGAATCTACGGAACTATCATATGAAACATAGGTATCTTTATTTCTACCCATAGTCTTATCTAGTTTGGGGGTACCTACCATCGTCTGGTTGAAGACGTTAAACTTAGCGCTTGTGGGGAGGCAACCCTTATCATGTTCAGGTAATATTTTTAGATTATTTTTTTTATTTTTGGCAACTTTAGGGACACATGCTGATTCAGTTTGAGGGTGGGGGTAAATAAGATTTTCATAACTTTTTCCAATAAAAGTTATTATCTAGGGCATTCTGGTATTGTAGACACATTTTTTGTATACTCTGATCTTTTGACATTCTTAGAATCCTAGAGTTGCACTTGGGATAAAATTATAAGGTTATGGTTTATTTTAAACCGTAAATTGTTAGTGCGTTAAATTTTTTTAAGTTTTTGGTACTACCATCCTATTAGATGTGTTTCAGAAGAAAATCACTCTTATAATTGCACTTCACGTAGTTATGTTATCAAGGTTTTGTTAAAACTAACTATCACCTTTTGATTATTCAACAGTTTGGGTTAGGAAGAATCTGTAATGAGGGAGACATTTATCTTGGAAAATTTTGTTTCTCATAAATTCATACTAAGGGTTTGTATGTATTTTCACAAGTTATTGGCTCATTTCATGAAGCTGACATACTCATAAAAAAAATCACAATTCAAGGCCCCTCGCAAGATTTAGAACTGAAAGAGGAAGAATTTTTATTAATTTCGAGGCAAGCCATGAATCAATGTGAAAGTAAAAAAAAAAAAGTAAAAATTGAGTCTCTATGAGTATAGTTGAGAACTATGTGAAGGAGGACAAGTTGTACGTATAAAAGAGCAAATAAAAACTCAAATGCAAAAGTCTTACCATGAAAAACTTGTGTGGATAGATATTTTCTCTGAAAGATCAATAAAAGAGAGTGAACAAACTAAGGTAGTTGTTGAACAAACTTCTAGATTTCTTTCACCATACTCAAGATAAGGCTAAGGTTATTTGAAAGGATTATCAAACTTCTTGATTCCATAAACTAAATTCACTACACAAAAGATGAAATTCTGAAACTTGATCTAATCTGATTGTAGTATAATTGACTTGATAAATTCTAAACGTATCTGATGGTTAACCCTTGTTTAAGTGTTATATCTAGGAGATGAATTTAATCCATTTTCAGAGTTACCAGGAGTAATGATTATTAGTTGTTTATAATACCAGAACGTCTTTGATAGAATTTTGTGGGTATATTCACTGAAAACCCTTACGAGACACAACTCGTCCTATTTGGGTAACCGATAGGTTGAACGGCTTGTTGCTTACGCTAAATGCAATCGTAAGAAACCACGAAAGAGTTTAGTTTTCGTTTCTTTTTCTAAGGGACTAGCAATATGTTAGTTTGGGGGTATTTGATAGACATGAAAAATGCCTATATTTGTCCTTCAATTTATATTATCTAGGACCTTATTTTATGTTTCAATGAGCCTAATTGAAGTATGTTTGACTATTATAGGTAATAAGACAATTGCAACCAAGCACAACCTGAAAGCCTAACTTTTACAAGTTAAAGTATACTGCTGGAGATGACCTAGTGAAGAGAAGGTTACAGGAGCTGCTGGAGCTGCTTGAAGACTTGGTAGTCAAGTCTAGCTAAAAGATCTCCTGAAAATGAGAAGTTATTGAGTGAGAATAGGACTTTTTGTTAGGAGATAAAGAGATAGAGGAGAAGAGTTGAGAATTATCTTTTACTCTCTGAAAAACCATCGTAGCTTTTATTTTTTTGTTTCCATGTAAACCTTTTTTTTAATCAATAAACAATGGTTTTTATTTCACGATTTTGATCTTTGCATCCTTGAGAACAAAACCCTCTATGTTTCAACACCCGATTTGATACAGATTATCAAATGAACCTCTCAAATTAGAGTCCTCCCAGTCTTGGCCTCCTCCTCATCCCCATACAGCCTCACAACGTCCGCAAAACGTCCTTCCATTATGGCCATTATAGCAGCATCAGAATAGCCGTCATCCTGGAATCTCTGAACCGTGTTATCACGAGCAGAACTTACCTCGTTAATATTTTATGTAGACTCTCTCTCGAGCTTATTCACAATAACCTGGAAAGAGACCTTTAGATTGGCAACCTCTGAGCTCTACTTCCCCATCTCCTTCTCCACCTCCTTATCTACCTCCCTCTCCATCCTCTGCTTTAGCTCAAAAGTCCATTTCTCCAACAGTTCATTCCCGTCTTCAATACCAAGAACGAGACCCTTCAGCACTTAGGAAACTTGTACATAAATGATGTCAGAGTCAAATAACACTGGAAGAGATCGAATGACAACAAGTACCAATAAATTACAGCTTAACCTTCGCTGCATCCGACAGGGAAAATGCCCTTAACTTCTCTTGCACCACAAATGGATCCTCATCCATACTCGGCTGTACAACAGTCTCCTTCGGCTCGGCCGCAGGAGGAGGTGGGGGTCTGTCGGTAAGTTTTCTCTTCTTAGAGGCAATTTTGGCCTCCTCATCATCAACATTCTCAGAGTTAGAGGCTGCTTCACATTTTCCAACTCGGAGCCCTTCAGACTGGGTTGACCTAATTAGTCCCTGATGCCTGCGGCTTGAAAACATATGGGGCTTTTGTAACTGTAGGTACTATAACATCTGTATCAATAAAAGTGCTCAGCTCGGGGAGAACCGCCCCTGAAGATGAGCCAATACCAGCCATCTTCCTTTTTGCCTAAGACTTTTGAACTTTGAGAGATTTCCTGTTAACTCTCTTACTTATATTTATTTTCAGCTCTTCTAGTACGCCTTAGAGCTTCGTCCCTTCTCGAGCTACCTCGTCGATCAGAGATTCTTCCTTACCAATAATGCATTGAGGATCTGCACATAAAAATGTATATCAAACACATAATACTAAAACATATTCAGTTCGAAATTCATAATATCTACTTACATTCCTTAAATGATATATGAGTGAGATCCAGGACGTCCTCATCAATTTGCTGCATACAACCATCCCTCACTGAAAGTAGGTTGTCATTCCACACTTTCTCAGTAGAATCTAAGTAAAAAAATTAAGGTCTGGGATAGATTGAAGAAAAGTAAGCACCTCTAGTAGCGCTAAAATATTTAACATTATAATACTTCAGTGCATCCACCAAAGTTAATTTCCTCTCTTTTCTCCCACTAGCCCACTTCGCATTTAGTGTCTCGCAAATACATATCACCTCATATACATTCCCATTTAACTGGGTCGGGCAAGCTTTGACCCCATTCAACCTTTAACAAATTTACTCAAATACACCATTAAGCCGTAATTGTATTGGGCAAGGTAATACAAAAAATAGTCTTCGAGGTCGTTCGACTCATCCCCGTTGCATTACTCCAAAGAAATAGACTCAGAGATCCCCTTAAGAGTCTTCTCCTCCTGCAAATCAGGCAACAAGTAGAACGAACTATTTCCATCTTCATCGAAACACTCCTTATATGACCTCCCCCCAAATTCTATTACGCCTCCCCCCCCCACCTTTCTTACTACTCTTACATTTTCAAAATTCTTTTAAAGTATCAGAATCCTCATGATACCTGTGAAAAATACCAGGAAAATCAACCTACTCATCACCTTCACTCCCACCCCTCAATACTTAACTAGTCCCCCTCCTCAGACAATACCATTGTATTATTGGTCCTAATACTCATGTGATCGACCTTAATAGAGGTCGTATCCTCACTACCTTCATTCTCCTCAGCAATGGATCGACCCGAAGTGGTAGTATCCATCTCGAAAGAAGAGCTCGAAACAGAGAGAAGCTTGTTTATTAATGCTTTAGCACGCATCTACACCTACATGGAGGTCTAGGTATTTATAATTAATATCAAGTATATTTCCTTGATTCTATTCATTATGTGCTTAAAAAAACTATATATATTATTAAATTATTGTAATAATAGCACATATAAAACAAACCATACAAATCCCATATTTTTCCAAAAATCCAGTACATGCCAAAACTTTCCCCATAAGTACAACATTCAAAATTTAAAATCATTACGTGAGAAATAACCCAAGATTATAATAGATTTCAACACCAAATAAAAATCAAAGAACACAAATACTTAGCTTCAATGGCCAAATATGAATTTGGAACCACCCACTTCTCCTCCTTAACAGAATGCTTTGACAACAGATTTTTCCTTTTCCACAAAGAACACCACTTCTTCTTCTCTTGGGGAACGATGAACAACCTCTATTTTTCTCTCACTAAGAATTGTACACTTCAACTTTTTTTTTCTTTCTCTCTAAAACTTAGTCTCTCTGGATTCTGAAATCGTTTTGAAGAAGAAAGAGGAGGAGTATTTATAAGGCATTTTTCTAACTACTGACAGTTTTTGGGACTTGTGCAAGCCGCCCTCGATTTTTCAAGCGATGCATCATTTCCGCTGTTCATGTCAGTCCACTCATACCTTTTGGAAAATAACACCCCTTCATCACTATCCCCACCTTGGTAATTTAACAAATCTTTCTCTCTTCTACTCATCCTCCTCTTAGACATCTCAACATCTATAACAAAAGGGTTCACTCCTGAGAATCTGGGCCACTAATTTAAACTTCTTTGATAATCATACTCCTTCATAATACACAATTCTCACAGAACGACAAACAACTATTTATAATAAATACTGACGAGAATAACAATGAAAATAAATATTCAAAATTTAAATATTCCAACAGATTACACGTCAATTAAGGAGCAAATTACGAAAAATCAAAACTGACAATATTATTTCCTTATTACCCCAGTTCCATATTGATTCGACCTAAAACTAAATCGAACTATCATAAGTAATTACAATTGAAACAATCGAGATGTCCTGTAGCACCTCATCTGATCACTTCACCGCCAACAATCATCTCATCCTCATCAGCAATTTCATCTAAAGTAATCTCTCTCACTGTAATCTTTCGTACTTCAGGGTCGACAATAATATAGTATAGAACATCACACCAAAAATGTTGATCCACCTCAATATCTTTCCCCCTCGTATTCAAACTTTTGACCTACAAAGTAAGCATATGCAGCTCAGCATCATAACCGAGCCGCCCAAACAGCCATTCACGAACTCCTGTTACCTTTATCGCCAAACACCCCTCAACTGTGCGATGAGCCCTCTGAAAATGAGTCCTCACCATGATGATTGATTATACATTTCTCATCTAAAACCTCTTTATTTATTCACATAAAATACGATAACACCAAACCCCAACTTTTGCGTAATGATAACTCTAAACAGCTTTTACAGTTATCCACAATAACAAATTTACAACTATCAAGCTCAAGCTCAAAATAAACAAAACCATAGTTATTTTTGCACCATATTTCTATGAGCTCACCATTTTCTACAGTTCAATGCAATATCTACCACAAATTACAAGTAGTCTTCATCAGCTTTCTTCACTTCCTCATATGTCATCCCCTAATAAGTAGGACAGACAGGAATGGGGGTCACGTCCTCGAGAGACTGGGTCCAAAAATAATGTAACTGAAGCTCATATACCTTCGTCAACACTCTAGCCTCTCAGTCTTGACCTCTTGTGAGCACCATTATCTTTTTTACAGAAGAATAAAAAATGACAGGAATGCACTTGACGAAGAATAATAATCAGAAGAAAAAAAACAGGTACTTATAGATAGAATTTTATTAAATGCTAACAATCAATTCTAATGCAATCACCATTAAAAAGAAACAATTTCTGGGAACTTCAACTGTAGTGGCTTATTTTGCATCTCGGATTCATGCTTCATCTTTGAACTACATACGAACTTTCGACCTATCAATAAAACACGAATTTCTCAGCCAATATCACTCGCCCATGATGCTCCTCGTACTCTTGGTTGAAAGCCGTCTTGTAAGAGCTTATTTCAAATTTTGGATTCCTACTTCATCCTCGACCTCATCAACATACATGAAGCACTACTAAAGACATATTCAATCTCCCTAAGTTCGAGTCATCACTTTCGACCTCTACAACAACAGTTCGAGTTAAGCAAATATACAGTCATCCATAAATCCGTTATGCAGCAGTAAGAATATGAACGTTACACAATCTGGTCAAAGAATAATCCAACATATATTTTGTAACTGAAGTTCTCAAATCTATTGTCTCATAAACCATTGTCTCATAAACCGCTAATTACCTTATTTCATAATGACACTTCTGGGTCAGAGCACGCCGATTCTTTTAGCAGAAGAAAAAGCCGCACTAGTAGAACTGCGAGCCAATTTAAACTCTTAAACAGAAAGGCGTGTCGCTCTGGAGCAACAACTAGCAAGTATACAGAATGCGCTGAAAGTTCTGCAGGGTCAGCAGATTATCACCCAGAAGAACAAAGGCGAGCAACCAGAAGGCTCGCAAATTTCTGCTCATGACAGAATATGACCTCCGCCAAAAAGAAATAACTTAGGAGGTTCACATCAATCTAACCATCGCCAGCAGGACAACGAACCTAGCCCGATCCAGGAAGTCTACTAAAAAGTAGATGGTGGCCTTACAGGAGTCAGACAAACAAAAAATCTACCTCGAAGAGTTCGAGGTCCAGTAAAATATCATCTAAGTGAAGGGAGTGGCGACCACAATCTTGAAGAAAGACGCGTCACACGCCCAGCCATGATAGCTCGACAATATGTGACTCATGAACATATTGACAAGCGAATCAAAGAACTGCTCGAAGCTAAGACTCAGACTACCAAAGGAATCCACAACAGATTATAGAAGAGCCCGATCGCACATGAGCTACTGGATGGCAAGGTCCCAACTAGGTTCCATACACCAAAGCTTTAAAAATACAAAGGGACTAATCTTGTGGAGTACGCTCAAGAGTTCTAGGACATTTTAGGCTTTGCATTCAACATCAAATCACATTATATGCCAGCTCTTTCCCACCAGTTTATCCGGCGAGCCACTTCGATGGTTTCACACGCTACCTGAGTAATCTATTACAACTTTTGAGCAATTGCGCAAACTCTTCGTCAAAAATTACTCGCACAACCGAGACAAAGAAGAAAATCTGTATTCTCTTTTTAGCCTCAAGAAAATGCTAGGAGAGAAGCTCAAGATATTCACTAAGAAGTTCCTGGAATTAGTTCGAAAAGTAGATTGGTTCGATCAGAAGATTACTATTTTGGCTTTCACCAATACTTTACTCATCGACGGAAGGGCGAAGGAGTACCTCGTCCTAAATAAAACTATAACTTTGGAGGACATGATCGAAAAAGTTAACGGATATATCGATCTCAAAAGAATGGTGTCCGACAAACAAAAAACTCAAAAATCCATATTGACAGCTAGAGATCAATCTACGGGCCAAGATTTCAACCCTACTGTGGATCAGGGAGGAGATAAGAAGCAAACAAAATCTAAAGATGAACGACCTCAAAAGGGGAGTAATTTACCAAAACCCTGTCTTCCCAAGATGAATGTAACCATAACCAACATTTATCCTATACTTCAGAAGGATAAGTTTTTTTGCAATACACAGTATCTCCAACCCATTGAGAATAATCCTTATTGCATTCACCACAAAATTCAACATCATGAGACGGAATATTACTTTGCTCTACAATGTCTGTTGGAGTATATTTTTAGGGATGGAAGATTGCATGAATACATCGTGAACATTGAGAGTTACAAAAACGGGAGTTACAAACTTCCTACAGAAGCCGTGTAGATCGAAGAACTAGCAGAAGAGAAGCATTTATGCCATATATCTCTCAGCCACTTCATTAAGACTAAGATTGTCAACCAATCGAACAGAAGCAAAAAATGACGTGTCAGCCAATATCACGACCTATCCATGAAAGATAAAGAAGCAAGTTTACTTCCTGTATCCAACTCCTAACGAACTGGAATCTCTTTCAATGACTGTGATGTTCAACATGTCAACTTTCCTCACCATGATGCTTTGGTGATCATGTTAAAAATGAGAAATGTGGTACTTCACACAATGATGGTAGATACTGGTAGTACTATTGAGCTACTTTTTCAAAACATGATTGATCAGATAGAACTGACCAATAAGGTACAACCCAGTGACATTAATATCTGTAGATTCAACAGATCTAAAGAAGAGAGTGTAAGAAAGATTATACCTCCTATTACGGCAGGACCAATAGCAATTGACGTTGTCTTTTATGTTATTAATGCAAAATCCCATTATTTGGGTATAATAGGACGTTGCTGGTTACATAATATGCGAGCTATTTTATCAACCTATCATTTGGCGCTTCGATTTGAATGGAACAGCGGCATTTACGAAATCAAAGGAAGCCAAAAGCTAGCTCGAGCATGTGAAAACTCTATTGCCATCGAACCAGAGCCTTCACAACCACAGCTCACATAGAAATTACAGAGAATAATAGGAAACATTATATAAGACTTTATAGTGAACTCTACAGAAGGCCAACTATCAAGTGCAAAAACTGCAGAATACGTTGAAATCAATGGGGACAATGGAGGAACATACATTGGAACACTTCTACCCATAACAGAACGCGATACTCTTATCCAATTCCTTAAAGACAAAAGTAATGTCTCTGCTTGGACTTTTCATAAAATGCTAGGCATTGACCCCAATCTGGCCTGCCACAAGCTTAATTTAAAAGATAAAGCTGAAGTCGTTAAACAAAAGCAGCAGACTCTAGCACTAAGACTCCGAGAAGAAGTAAACAGAAAAATTGATAACCTCATTGATGTTGGTTTTATCCGAAAATTCAATTATCCAGAATGGATCTCGAACATTCTAGCAGTACCAAAGAAAAATGGCAAGATCAGAGTGTGCGAGGATTTCACGGACCTCAACAAGCACACTCTAAAGTATAGTTTTCCACTTATTAACATAAATCATCTGCTCGATTCCATTGCGGGGCACGAACTTTTATCCATGATGGATGCCGCATCAGGATACAATTAAATACCCCTGCTACCTGACGATCAAGAGAAAATAGCTTTTATTACAGAGAATGGCTTATACTGCTATAAGATCATGCCGTTTGGTTTTAAGAATGCTGGAGCCACGTATCAAAGGTTGATGACACAGATGTTCAAAGATCACCTTGGATAAACGATGGAAGTCTACATTGATGATATGTTGTGTAAAAGTGTTAAAAAAGATAACCATAGTACAGATTTACGCACTACATTCAAAATTCTCTATTTCTATAAGATGAGACTCAACCCTGACATGTGCCAGTTCAGAGTCCAATTAGGCAAATTCTTGGGATATTTGATCAATAAACAAGGCATAGAAGCTGATCCAGATCGTATTCGTGCTCTACTATCTATGACTTCTCCAAAAATGAAGAAAGACGTACATAAGCTAGTAGGCAAGATTGCTGCAATAAATTATTTTGTCTCGAAGTCTTCATATTGTTGTCGGTGGTTATTCGACCTACTGCATGAAGGAATAGCAAAAAAGAAATCTAAGAAGGATCCTGAGATCGAATGGACAGCAGAGTGCGATATAGTATTTCAAGAACTTAAACGTTATTTGGGTAAACCACCAGTGATGAGCACACCTAACGAAGGGGAAGAACTTACCATATATCTTGCAGTTACCGATAAATTTCTAAGCTTTGTTCTCATTTGACTTGATCAGTAAAATTCTCACTCTAGCAGAATCCCGGTATACCAAGATCAAAATATTTCTCTTAGCTCTCATTTACACGTCGCAAAAGTTAAAACAATATTTTTAATCCCACTCAGTTTGGGTGATGAAAAATTATCCTTTGCGAGAAATCTTATCCAAGCGAGAAAAATCTAGACGAGTACAACCATGGTCGGTAACTCTTGGCAAACATGACATCCGTTTCGAACCACGATATTCTAAAAAAGGTCAAGCAGTAGCAGATTTCCTTGCAGACTTCCCTCTAGAAGATCCTGAATGGGAAGATGATAGTACAGATACCAATGAAGAACAGTTCGGAGAAAAGTCTGACTGGATAACTCAAAAGGGATGGCTTCTTTTAACTAATGGATCTTCCGGACTTGCAGGATTATGCATCGGAATTATACTTATTACACCTTCCAATGACAAGTTCGAGAAAGCAATTAGACACAATTTTGAAGCTACCAACAATGAGGCTGAATATGAGGCCAAAATTCACGGTCTAGATATGGCTCTCAAGATTGGAGTTTCTGAGTTATCTGTGTATACACTCTTTACTATGATTGATTTCACAGAAAAGTTTTAGAAGAACGGAAAGATGATTGATTACGCAGTAGTAGTATTTGACAGAATGCACAGATTCAAGAGGATTACTATTAATCATTTATCGCGCTGTGAAAACAGGCATTCTGATTCCCTCGCATATCTAGCAGGAGTCCTTGGTACAGAAGCTAGATATCTTAAGATTAAAATATTATCCACCCCTAGCATTAACATCATAAGCTCAAATTCTGTTAATATTGGGGGCGTTGAAGAAGACAAATACGATTGGAGATGAATTTTTCTCACTTATATTGGACCTCATAAAATGTTTGACAGCGAACTCCCTAAAGATCCTACTGAAAGATGATGTATACTTGATAATTCTAAACGATATGTCATGGACAATGGTCCCCTTTACAAAATTTTGGTCACAAGATCATATCTTGAATGTTTATCACATAAAGAAGCTCAAAACTTCATGCACGAACTCCATGAAGGTACTTGTGGTTCCCATGCAGCAGGACGATCTCTAGCCAATCGAACTCTTACTCAAGGAGTCTTTTGGCCTAAAATAAAAGCCCAAGCTATTGAACTTATAAGCAAATGCGATACATGCCAGAGACATGGTCTCAAAATTTGAGCTCCACCCTTAGAACTTCATTCCAGCAACGTTGTTTGGCCATTAAGAAGATAGGCTCTCGACCTCATAGGAGAATTCCCCACTGCACCAGGCAAAAGAAAGTATCTCCTAGTAGCAATGAATTACTTCACTAAATGGGTAAAAGTAGTCACTCTGTGCCGTACACGGGAAGACGAAGTTATCAAATTTATATGGGAAACCATCATCATTCGGTTTGGCTGCCCCCATCTTATCGGAATCGACAATGGGCTTCAATTTGTTTGCTCCAGAGTCATTAAATTCCTCAATAAGCACAACATCATCTACTCTCCTTTCAATCCATATTACCCCTAAGGAAATGGTAAGGTAGAAATCACTAATCAAACTATTGTGGATGGAATCAAAAAGTGTCTGACAGAGATGAAGGGTAATGGGGTCCAAGAATTACTGCATGTTTTATGGGCATATCGTATAACTCCTCGGGTATCAACAGGATGTACGTCATTCCTCCTGGCATATGCTATAAAAGCAATCATCCCTACTCAGTATCATTACCCATTGCGCGATATACCATAGCATATGAAGAATTTTTTTCAGTTAGCATGTAACTTGAACTGGATTGAGAAAAGTAGAAACAAAGCTATTACGAAATTGAGAAGATACCACTGAGCTCTAGCCTGATCTTATAACAAATGAGTTCGTCATAGAGAGTTTAAAATCAAAGATCTCGTCCTACGAGAAGTTCCTAAAAACAAAAAAGAAGTCAATGTTAGGAAACTGGTCAAAAATTGGGAAGGTCCTTTTATTATTATTGGAAAAAGTAGCCTTGGCTCTTATGATCTCGCCACTGAAAATGGGGAGTGAGTGCCTAATCCTTGGAACACGAGGAGATTGAAGCTATATCAAAAATAGTACTCTATCACAGTGTACCTTTCTAAATCTATCCTCTTGTATGTCAATCTTGCATCAATGAAATACTTATGTTTGATCCCCAAACATCTGAGTACTTCCTACTATTTCATACAATATTCTATCTAACATCCTTTGTACGCCAATCTTACACTAATGAAATACTTGTATCTGATTACCTTACATTATAGTACATTTCTAATATATCAAACAAGTACTTCTATATACAGGTTACAGATTATTTGTTACTTCAGCCAAACTTATTCTTTATACATATTGCAGATCGTTTGTTGCTTCAGCCAAACTGATCCCCTATACACATTACAGATCGCTTGTTGCTTCAGCCAAACTGATTTTTTATTACATTACAGATCATTTGTTGCTTGAACCAAACTGGTCCTCTATACATTATAGATTGTTTGTTGCTTCAGCCAAACTACCCTCTTATCATATGACTAAACGCCAAACAAGATGACAACAATACAACTGGCTTATACAAAGGTCAGTATACATACATACAGATCATTCACACTACTTTTTAACAGTTCTATATCTATGATACTCTTACTATCTTTCACATCATCAGTTACTATCGCTCGAACTATTATTTACAGCATCACCCCTCGAACTCTCTCCATATCTATTCAAGCGAGCACGCATAAACTCTGGTATTCTCCCGGTAACAATTTGTTTTCCTGCCCTAATCATACTCTCTTTAAGAGCTCTAATTCTTGACACCATGAGATATAAGTACCTCGATCATACGAACCTCATTTCGCATTGTACATCCTTTGCAACTAACTCGTTATATACAGTTATACTTTCTGCCTCTAATTTATTAAACTCTGCTACAAAGAATGAAATAACTGCTATCATAACTTTCCCTTATAATTCACCTGCCTCCATTTTCACCCTTTTCGAATGAATAAACTTACCAAGTTTACCTTGAGCTTCCTTCAGCATAGCTTCCAAACTTTTACAGCATTTCTTACCAATTCTTTTTTCATTTCGTGTCCCAGCATTCCGTTCTTCCAACACTATCATGAATTTATCCATATGACAAACCATATACATTGCTCCCTCAATTTCATACTCACGGTAATTTATATGCACCATACTATTGTCAAGATTTATTACAGCCTAAAACAAATTCGCCTCCAACTTGGTATTAACATCACACAATTTCGTGTTCTTGGCATTATACTCTAAGATATCTAACTCCCGCGATTGAATGGCATTCTCTAACATATATACCTCGTTCCAAGCCTTGTTTATATTTTGTTCTGTTGATTGCGGCCTCTTCCATCTTTTTTATCATCACATCAGCAACTAACCACAATGCTTCATAGTTGCGAGCACGAGCTTGCATCTCAGCTATCTCCGTATCGAGTAGATTTACTTGAAATTGCAAGTCTTTCACATTATTTTCTTCCCCCTCTAACACTGCCAACAGTTCTATAACTTGAGTTCGAACAAATATCAATTCAGCCTCTTGTTGGCTAATCTGTTCAGAGGTACTTAAAACTTTAACACTCTTTTTCCTTATAACTTCTTTTAATTCCTCTATCTTTCTTAGTTCAATGGCTAGTTTGGCCTCTTTCCCTTCCAGTTTCTCAATCACACGAATTACTGTATATCTCTCTTTTAAAATCTCCACTTTCACTTTTTCTTTTAAGCCAGTAACACTCTTTAGTGTCCCCTGACATGAATTTAGTTAAGCGTTCAATTATTCATTTCAAACTTGCAACGCGACACATTAACTCTGGGCAGCTACCATTTCTCCCTGTCATGGCAGTTAAATAGTTAGCTCATACAAACAGATTACATATTACAATTAACAAGATTAATCAAGAACATGCTATCTGAGTAATATCGATACATCGTTCTATTTATCATCACAGAGAACAGATTTCACTTTTCAAAAAAACAAACAAACATTATACAGATATCTAACACATATGCAGAGCCGGTATAAAATGGGAATTCCCCTATTTTCGCTTCTTCGAGATATGGGAGGATTGCCCTTTATCCCTCGAACTCTTTTTACTCGTCACTTGAACATCTACAGGAGATACAAAAGTCACCACCTCCTGCTGGCGTTGTTTTCGCCGCGATCGGGGTATCAAACTCTCGACCTTCTCTTCCTCCTCTGAGGGTGACAATTCCTTCGATCTCGAATTAGGTTTTTCGCCAACAATTTCCTCTTCATCTTTGGTAAACCGCATATTTTTAGCCTTGGCATTCTCAACATCAAAATCCTTCCCACATTCTGTTACGAACTTTCTAAATTCGTTCTCTACCTTCGCCAGTTCTCCCCCATAAAAATCAATGACACTTTCTATATGATGCTCATGCTCTGTTCAAGATCTGACTTTTGTTCGTGACGGATACAAATAGTCATTCAGTTGCATATGCGCCTTGTGCAGCCGCCTGCATGTTTCTTTTTATAATAAACCTAATGCCCTCACATTAGCTTTTACTTTCATTCGAACAATTACTTCTTTTGACAATTGCATCGCTAAAGACATTTTTTCCTGAACATGTTGTGACATTACAACTTGCAACTCCTTTAACTCACCCTCTAATTGTTGTTGGACCTCTATTTGCTCTTTTCTTATCCTGAAAAATTCAATTCTCATGGCCCTCCAATCCTACATAAAGCCAAACACATAAGATAAATGTTCTACATAGCCCCATGCAACAGATACACCAGCTCGAGCAGAACACTTTCTCGCCTCTACACTATAATGATTATGTGCTTCTTGAGCTAAAAACATAACTCGACCTGGGTCCGAAACTACACCTCTTTCCTTCAAAAGTTCTACATAAGCTTGTTTTAAAGCCCGTTCACTATCTACTTTGACCTCGAAATACAATATCAGAGCTATTAACATACTTTGACACCTAGCCTTATCAATTGGGTTATTAAAATAGGTCAACTCTTTTGGTTTTCGAACTAATACCCCCCTTTCCTCTTCCTTTCTTAATACCTCATCCATCTCTATTTTTATCTTAGCAGATGTCATATAATTCCTTAAATGTTTTCTCAGAATTAAGTTTAAATTGCCTTCTCTCATATTCAGTTTTAATAAGTACCTGTTGAATACGAGCTACTGAATCCCTCACTCTACTCAACGCTCTCTCCAGTTCATAATTCATTTTCCTCAATCGCTTTATCTCTTACATAGATTATAAATATCTTGTTATCATACAAACATTCAAGAAGAACATATATCAAAGCATCAATAAAACTTAAACCGTGTACGACAATACATAGTACAATCACATCTAAATCAAGCAAGTTGTATAAAGTCAAAAACAGAATACCATAGAATGTTTAGAGATTCTTGCTGATTTTTACCTCAGATGGAGGCTCCAACGTCTTCCCAACAGGATGAACTAGGTTAAAAGGTTTCGACAGAGGGTCCAATGTTTTTTCAGCCGATCGGACTGGCTCAATACTTCCTGGTGGTAGGTCCAACATTTTCTCAGGAGATACAACCACGTCAGCCATCACTTCGTCCGCCATCTCTGAAGGAAGGACCATTTCATCATATCTGCCAGTTCGACCTAGCTTCACATCAGCTTTTAACAATCCAAAATTATAGTGCGATTAGACAAAGTGATCTCTTTCCACTTTCAGTTTATCAACTGATTCTGGCATAACATCATCATGCTCTGCCAGCAATCTATACTTTTCTGTGAACTCTGTAGCAGACTTGGTATCCTCAGCTCGCTTTGAGTTCTTTCATATGAACGGACTGGGCATCAAACTTCAGAGTAAAACCCCTAAACTCCTCTCTCTACTTATCAAGATGCGTCATTACCCCCTTCATTGGTACGAAGAGCTGCCAATACAATGACAAAATATAGCACAAGTTTAGAATAATAGCTCTTAGTTCGAATACTAGACAGTTAAGCTTTTCAAACACATACAACAAAAAAGTATTCTTGATACTCTGCATTGAGCTGCTTTAGATCAGTCCCTGCCATTAGGCAGTACTTCTACTCCAGTTCCTTCATCTTGGCCGCAACATGAGGATTAGTACAAGAGCTACCCTCATCCTCATGCCGCTTCCTCTTCATCACATTTTTCTCGACCTCTACAGGAGTAACCGCACATACTTTCAGTCTCACCTCCACATCCCCAGAGATAGTTTTTGCAATCTCTTATTCTGTGGCCACTGCCGCAGCAGCAAACGTACTCTACAGAGTTAACTTTCTCGGCCTCCGAGTAGTCTGCTTCATATTTTTAGGTATAGGAGGGGGAATACTAAGAACATCATCCACAGTCAGGCGAGCTTTCCCATCGGCCATAACTCGTTTCTCATGAGCTCGCTGATCCTTAGATACTACAAAATTTACCTTCTTATCCCTACGAACACCCAACTGATCAAGTACCTGTTTTAACTCGTTATGATCTCGAGCAACGCAGTCGAACATGCTGGTCATATCAGGCGCCGATGAAGGTTTGGGTTCTGCAAAAATAAGTACTAAAACATTATTTAAGACAGCCCGAAGACATGTTATTGGTTGTTCAAAGATTGGTCAACGTTACTTACTCGGGTTATAATATTTATGGTTCAGTTCTAGCACTGGTTCATCTGGAACTTGCATACAGTTCCCCCTACCCATACAAGGTGATCGCTCCACGGTCTACCCGCAGATTCAAAATAAATTTTTTTTGGCCTTGATGAATCACTATACAGGTAACCACTACTTTAACTTTTGACATATTTCTATTTATAAACTTCAATACATCATTAGCTTTGAACTGCTTGGCAGTCTCTTCCTTTCTTCATTTCTCATTCAGTACCTCACATACCCTTATCATCTCATATACAGTCTCATTCAGTTGGGCAGAACAATACTATAATTCATTCATGACCCCTTTTTGAAAGAAGGTCAGAGGAATCTTCAGGCCATACACGATCTAATTCAAATAACATAAAAACCCATTACTCGGGCCTGATAGCCTGAGACCATTATAGTACGAGAGATTCACATCTTCACGAATCCCTTTCTCCTTTTTCTAACTCTCCAAACATGGGACTTTGTAGTATACCGCCTCCTCCCCTTTCTCTGGGACATATGCCCTGAACCAGAGACCTTGATCCATCAGATAACTTCCCCATTCCCCTTGTAATTTCTTCTTGTATTTCAAAAATTATTTTCCTATATCTACTCCCTCGGGGTATATAATAAATAATTTATCTTTCTCGTCTCTATCCTCTATATCTTTCTCTATCCTACTAGTTTCCTCAACTTCTCTAGTCCCTTCTATACTATTTACAGTCTCTTCATACTCGTCCTCCCTCCCCGACGAGGATGTCTCTTATAAACTTGAAAACACTACAAATTTACTCTTAGGAATACTAGGTTTGGAACGCATATTGGACCTACAGATACACAAAATTATTTTATCATTATCTCTACTTTCTATATTAATCCCACATACAACAAAAACAGCCCCACCCATATTATTACCCAGTCTACTCGTTTACTTTATAATTTCCCAAAACAAAAACACACACAATCATTTCATGTTTTCCCTCTTCTTCCCCAAACAAACTTTTTCTCCCTCTACAGACCATTCCTATTTATCAAAGCTTCTACATTACAAAGTTCTTTCATCAATTATCCAGAGATTTTAAGACCCCCACATTATCAAACTTCTGAATCCTTCAATCTAAAAGGATATACAGACACCACCATATAGATTACTAGCAAAAGGCAAATAAAAAACAAAAAAAAACATATCTCCAACCTGTACTTAAAGAATAGCAATTCTCTGCTTTACCCGGACGTCTTATCGTGATTAACCGTTCCCGTTGTTTTTCTACAGGTTTTATCTCACATATCACTACCATTTACCACCATGCACACTAAAATCCTTACGGATCGATTTTCTTCATCATACCCCATGATAAACTAACACCTATTTACAAACTCGTATTTTGTAATAGAAAATTGCACAAGCGAGTTCGATATAAAGAGACAAGATAACAAAATGAAGACATTTCATTAGTTCAAAAAAATTTCTTACATAATACTTTACAGAAAACGAAATGTTCCAAACAAATCCAATAAGTTACTTTACAAAGTTACAGTTCGAAATGCCTATCAGCAGTTAACAAGGAAAAAAGATGAAAAATTGAAGCAACTTTCAAACTCTGATCCCATGCTGCAAGGCACAGGAAACAGTTAGAACTAGAAATCACAGATAAAAGATCTTCTTTATGACCAATATCTATAGTCCATGGAAGAAAATGATCTCCTCCATCATTGCCACCTCTTCCACCATAACCCCCACCTCCTCGCATGCTAGAGACAGACAAAAGGTCATATTTCTTAAACAGGACCCACTCACTAGTAGGATACCGGTGAGACTCCCTCGAACGAATGTTTGCCGCTTCATCTTTAGTTGTAACAACATCCACTGCCAGCAACCAAAGCCCATTTCGACGCTCCACCACATATGTCAATAGTTAATGAAATCGCGCCATCTGATAATAATCATCCCCCGCCTTCATTACTTTTCATATGATATGCGGTGATAGGTAGGCGATACAGGAATCGGTATCGGATGATGTAGAGGTTAGTATCCAAAATATCGGATACGCAGTTCCTCCATCTTTCTGCAAATCCTTGACTCCCAGGATTAGTTCCTAATAGTCACCATCCTCTCAACAGTTCAAAGTTTTCAGATACATAAATAAGAATAAAGGAGAAGAAAATCAAAGACGAAGACTTGGTTCTTCATACACAGCTCAGAGTGCCATTTATACTGTGATCAGCATTTAAACTGACTATTCAGATTCCCAACATCAGAAGGATTTCCCACGTACACAACATTGACTAGAACCATTGGTTCTAGAAAACCCAAAAGCCACAAACAGATATTTTTGAATATACATTGGAAATGATTCCCAGATAGTAACTGCAGTATTAATGACACTTCTCAACCATTACCACTCACCCACAATGTTTCTCGTACTGTTAGCTGAGAGGGGGCGGTTGCAGTGGCTTATTCTGCATCTCGAACTCATGCTTCATTTTTGAACTACATACAAACTTTTGACCTCATCAATATAACGTGAATTTCTCAACTAACGCCATTCCCATGATGCTTCTCGTACTCTTGGTTGAGAGCCGTTTTGTAAGAGCTTATTTCACATTTCGGACTCCTGCTTCATCCTCGACCTCATCAACATACATGAAGTACTACTAAAGACATATTCAGTATCCCTAAGTTCGAGTTATCACTTTTAACCTCTACAGTAACAGTTCGAGTTAAGCAAACGTACAGTCATCTATAAAGCCCTTATGCAGCAGCAAGAATACAAACGTTACATAATTTGGTCAAAGAATAATCAAGCATATTTTTTGTAACTTCCATTATTAAGAGTTTTAATGGTCGTCAAGCGGTCATATTATAAGGCCTATAAATAAGACCAGAGAATTGTAGATGAAAGGAAGGATGATTTCTCACTCTAACATTCCGTATACTCAAAACTTATTGTAACAAGCTAGCAATCTCAATAATATCATATCTCTTTCTCAAAATCATCATGAGAAGTCATGGTTTTTAACATATTCAAAGGTTTTCCACGCTAAATCTAGCTATTACTTACTGTTCATGAGCGTTCTAAACACATTTGGTATGAAGGCTAAGTTCGATTCCCAAAATTAGGCTATTATACCAGCGGTCATATTGTAAGGCCTATAAATAAGGCCAGAGAATTGTAGATAAAAAGAAAGATGATTTCTCACTCTAACATTCCGTATACTCAGAGCTCATTATAACAAGCTAGCGATCTCAATAATATCATATCTCTTTCTCAAAATCGTCATGAGAGGTTGTGGTTTTTAACATATTCAAAGGTTTTCCACGCTAAATCTAGCTATTACTTACTGTTCATGAGTGTTCTAAACAAATTTGGTATAAAGGCTAAGTCTGATTCCCAAAATTAGGCTATTTTACCAACAATCAACTTCAATACCGCCAGTTCAGTCTCTAACAGTCCCGACAATTTTAACATAAAAAAATCCCACGTCAGCAAATCCAACTCGTAGACAAGCCAGTTCAATTTTTAATGACAAACTCGATTTGAACTTCTCAACTCAAGACACCCGTGCCTTCAATTGAGAATGGGCGATTGTAGGGGCCTGTCTATCAAACTAAAGTAACAATGAGCTAGTGCAGTGCCAGACTCACCCAAAATATACATAACATGCATTAACAATGACACATGGACCACGAATTAACCATAAATGTGGCTCGAGCACTCCAAATAGAACTGAATGAGTCAAGGACACCTGCCCCCTCACGAGCTGGCAGTTACAGGAAAAACTCTTCTATTTTCCTCAATCTAGGAGAACGTGCTGACACACGTACGAACTGAGGATGAGAGCTATAAAAGGGATCACAAAGAAAGAGGAAAAGACCAATGATTTTGGACTCAAAATATTTCAATTGTATTCAACATACATTATTCTTAAGCAATAAAATCATTATTATTAAATCCTCGAACTGGGTCGTGGTTTTCACATATTCAGAGGTTTCCACGCTAAAAGCTGTGTCATCTTATATTATATGTTATTATATTTGTGTCACAGGTACATTCGGTGTTAAAGGCCATTTGAGCTATGAATTTTGGTCCTTACAAGTTATTTTTTGGGTGCTTATTTGTTCTTAAACTGAGAAATCTTTAGCATTTTAACTTAAGAATTCATTGTAGTGCCGCAAACATAGCTACAGGACTTGCCCCTTTCTCAAAGGAGTGGTTTAATGATAGATCTCCATTTATATTTAAAAGTTAGAAGTGCCATATGTTGAGTAGTACATATTTGATCGTTTTTCCAAAAAATAAATACAAATATATATAATTTTAGTGAAACCTAATAAAAGGCAAATAGTACGGTCACCGATTAGAATGACCATAGACAAAGGGTGCTTACAAGGTTAAGATCGATAATTATGTGACCAATTTATGGACATACAATTTGTTAAGATTTACATTTAAAATATTGAAACATCTGCCTAATATTATAAGAGCTTTTGTAGTCCAACGGTTAGGATAATTGCCTTCCAAGCAATAGACCCGGGTTCGACTCCCGGCAGACGCATATTATAAACATTTTTTTTTATGGCCTATTTTTGATAATATCATAAAGATTTATAATGGAAATCATCTTCAATGAATACATCTGTAATGATGTTATGTGTTTTATAGCAATCCCCACCATTAATTATTTTTCCTCAAGGAAACAATGATAACCATTCACTTTAACAAGTTGGATTATCCCGAAATCATCCACGTCGCAACCTTAACTATCACGGTTGGAGAATATCATTTTCAGCACTAAATACTAAATTTTCAAACGCCGAAAAGTATTTGAACAGCTGTAGGTACGCCTTAATGCTAACATCTCAAATGCCATGATCATATAATGTAGTCCTCAAACTTCATAATAAGAAGAGCCCAAAGTACACCACAAATAACAATTAACATCAACATTCAGGCTTCAGATTCAACATCCTGAATAAGTATTTAGGCAATGTTTGTTTTTGTTTTTGTTTTTTTGGGTGAGAAGAACATAAAAAATTAATGTTAAAAATTTAGAGGTTAAAAGATTGAAAAAAACTCGCATGCGTTTGACTGAAGGTTAGAAGTTGTACTTATCATGACTTCTAACTTCAACATCTCACTAGTCTATTTGGCTAAACCATCTAATTTGACCACAGATTAGAAGTTTCTCTACAAAAACATCGAAAATACATATAAACAACATTTTCCTCTCTAATTCGTAAATACACAAATTACCAAATATAGAAGAAAACATTCCTCATAGTTATACAAGAAAATACCAGCCGATCAACACCTCTAAAATGAAAATACTCACTTACCTACCTTTTACAGCACACCACTCCAACACAAGCTAAAGCAATACGAAAAATCCAACCATGCACATCCCTCATAACCATCCCACCTAGATCTTCTGCATCTTCAGTTTCCTCGACCTCAACAACTGGTGGGGCTTCTTTCTCCTCCTGAGCTACTCCCCCCCTGAATATGCCTCTCATTCTCAACAAATACAGCAAACAAAAGATTAGCATCTTCCCTTGAATTAACTCTCCTATGAACAACTCCTCGAAAACCTGAGACCTGGGGGTGTGTTTCCCCCCATGTCTCATATACTCCGGGTACACGCCCTACAAAAACCACATAATACCTAGCCATCACACCTACAAAATAATAAATCATCAATATGTCATAACACATAATAACTTGTTAATCTACATACACTATCAAATACATTAGAAACATATAATATACCAAACAATAATACTAGTCATAATAATAGTGAAAACCAAAATATAAATACCAAAAGAAGACATACCAAACAGACTTATTAAAGTGATCTCATACTATAGTCATAATAAAAGATACAATAAAAGAGTAGTAAGCAAACAAATAAAAATAGTACAAAATAGATGACTCAGGCAGGATGATATTGGCCAAAGTTGACATACTCAAGCCATATGTTTGCATACAGGTGGTCCCTAAAATTGGTCCATGCTTCAGTTCCCCCTAATGCTCATATCTCTTCATGAGTTATTTATCCATGTTCATCTTCCTCTGCATTTGGGTCTTCTAAGTTGTCATTTGGATCTACCTTTATGATATGGTTGTGAATGATACAACATGCAACAATAACCTTGGTTTGAGTTTCAACATCATAATGGGGTTCTGTGCGCAAACAGGCAAAACGTCTCTTCATGACCCCAAACAGATGCTCAATGATGTTCCTTAGCTGGGAGTGTCTATAATTGTATAACTTTTGGGGAGTCTGAGGACTATTCTCCTCTTGATGTTCCTTAAGGGGATAACGTACACCTCGATGGGGAACTAAAAACTCAAGAGCTTGGGAAAATCCAGCATCCCCCAAGTAGTAATGATCTGAAAAGTTAAATTGTGCATATTAAGATTGCAAACCAAAAATTGTAAGTAAAATATTAGGGATGATATTATAAATACACTATCATTTACCTCTAGTAACTGTAAACGGATACATGTCATTATTAACTGTAGCTCTCAAGATCCTACTATCATGAGCTGAACCTTCCCATCCAACAAATATCTCAGTAATTTTCATGTCAAAGGAGCAAGTAACAAGTACATTTTACTTTATATCCCCCTTCCTAGTGCGATACATAGGTTGATCTTCAGGGGGGGGGGGGGGGGGCTGTGCAGGGATAAATGTGCCATCCACTGCTCTAACACAATTCTAAAGAAAATAAATCATCAAATATAAAAGCAATAACAAAAATGTCTTAAAATATTAACTTTAAAATAAATATATATACCTTGAAGTAAGTGTTGGCCCAAGCATGATGATTGTTTCTAGTGGTAAGAGACAAGTCAGGAGTTGCATGTTTGATTAAGTCTTTACCCAACCTCAAAACATACTTCAAAATAACATGAAAATACTTGGAAATAGTTTCCAATGACCTCATGGTCGAAGCTTGGGCATGCTTGAACCTAGTGTCATAACCTACAATCAACAAAAATATTGCCACCTATTTTTCAACATCTAAATATTTGTTAGCTCTCAAACCCCTCCCTCTCAGCCTATCACAAAAACTAATGAAGCAAACCTTATTCATTCGCAACATATTATGGTAGATAATATCACTTTCATCATACAACCAACGTAAGTTTGTATTCTTGTGCTCCCTCCTATTGACAGAAGGTGTTCTGTCATATTGGGTGGCCTCAACCAAAAATAATACTAGGTTAATTGCAGTGGTTGTAGCTGCAACAACAGCCTCTAATTCCAATATTTTATCATCATATTGATCCATCCTATAAACCAATGCCAGTTCAACCAATAAACTAATCATCACAATTCAGCCAATAAACTAACTAAATAAACCAATCACAATTTAACAATGAAACCCAGCAATCATCACAATTCAGCCAACACAATCATCACAATGTAATTCGTAAATAAACCAAAAAATAAACATAGAGAGATAAAATGTAAAATACCAGAGAAAGGGTGGAGAGACGCTGATAAAGGGTAGAGAGATGCAAAGAGAGGGTGGAGAAATGTCGAGGGAATGGGTGGAGAGAGGCGTAGAGAGAGGGTAGAGAAAGGCACGGAGAGGCGCTGTGAGGGAGACGAGGGAGGCCCTAAGGGAGGAGCTCTTTGTTTTTTTTTGTTTTTTATTTGTTGGGTTATGATTTGGCAAGTTTGGGGGGGGGGGGGTAGGTGCAATAGCCTAATTCTGGGATTCGAACTTAGCCTTTATACCAGATGTAATCAGAACGTTCATAATAACTAACATAAAAGTTTAGCGTAGAAAACCTTTAAATATGTTAAAAACTACGACCTCTCTTGAGAATTTTTAAAAGAGAGATATGTTATTGAGAATGCTAACTATTACAAGGATGTTTTGTAGAGACTTTTTTGATAGAAAAAGTATGTTCTTTCTCTGTAGTTCTATGAACCTATTTATAGGTCTTATAATATGACCGTTATCTATTTTAATGACGAACATTACAATATATGGTTTTGATGAGTCTTCATAATGATTGTGTAATGGCTTGAGTAACTCCTGCTCCATAATGTGTCTTCCATAAATGTGTCACGTGTATGTTGACAAGGTCGAATGGTCGTATGATGGTCGAAGATGGAGCTTGAGTTCGAGATGCAGAATAAGCTCCTTACATAAGACGACTCTCGCTAATAGCACGAGTAACATCATGGGCGAGTGGTGTTAGCCAAGAAATTAATAATATATCTGTTACCTGACGTTGTTATCTTGATTCTGATGCCGCTTAATGTCGTTAATGTTTGCTTTCGGGAATTGGACCTGTAATATGTAGTCTATTTGGTCGAATTGGATGAACCAATAATCGATATGTAATGGGTAATCTGTTTGGTCGAATTGGACGAACCAATAACTGGCCTATAATATATTAGATGGGTTGGTAGAATTGGGATGAACCGATAAGTGACCTTTAATATGTAATCTGTTTGGTCGAATTGGACAAACCAAAAAATGACTTGTAATGTATTAGATTGGTGGTCGAATTGGGATGAACCAATAAGCGACCTATAATATGTAATCTGTTTAGTCGAATTGGGATGAACCAATAAGCGACCTGTAATGTATTAGATGGGTGGTCGAATTGGGATGAACCAATAAGCGACCTGTAATATATTAGATGAGTGATCGAATTGGAATAAACCAATAAATGACCTGTAATGTATTAGATGAGTGGTCAAATTGGACAAACCAATAACTGACCTGTAATGTATTAGATGGGTGGTCGAATTGGGATAAACCAATAAGTGACCTGTAATGTATTAAATGAGTGGTCGAATTGGAATTAACCAATAATTAACCTGTAATGTGTAATCTGTTTGGTCAAATTGGACGAACCAATAAATGACATATAATGTATTAGATGGGCGGTCGAATTGGGATGGATCAATAAGCAACCCGTAATGTATTAGATGGGTGGTCGAATTGGGATAGATCAATAAGTAACCCGTAATGTATTAGATGGGTGGTCGAATTGGGATGAACCAATAAGCGACCTGTAATGTATTAGATGAGTGGTCGAATTGGGATGAACCAATAAGCGACCTGTAATGTATTAGATGGGTGGTCGAATTGGGATGAACCAATAAGCGACCTGTAATATATTAGATGAGTGATCAAATTGGGATGAACCAATAAGCGACCTGTAATGTATAATATGTTTGGTCGAATTGGACGAACCAATAAACGACCTGTAATATGCTAGTCGAGCTCGCCCCCAAGTATGATTTAAGGTTTGTATGTTGACTGAATCACACATTTATGGAGTACGCAATAGCGTCTCGGCTCCATTTATGACATAAACATTGAACTTTGGCAAGGGCAGCCTTATAATTATTGAACCTTAGTCCATATACGAACAATATATGGCTTTGACGAGTATTACCAGTGGGGCTAAGACGGCTTTGAAGCTGAGGTCGAGTTTTCCCCCAAGTATGATTTTTGGTTTGTATGTTTAAAGGAAGCAAGTAGTAGCTTTTGTGTCAACCTCGAGCACCTTATTAGATATCTCGAGATTCAAACCTTCCAAAAAATAATGGAAGTACTGCATATAGATTCCCATCCTTGGAATTTTATTGAGGTTTTTGCCGAAAGGTGTATACCGGGATACTGTTGTTTTAATGGCAGCTCGAGCATCCCGTTGTGAAAATTAAGACATGATAGTTACTGCTATAGTTGGAACGTTGGATTTACAAAGAAGGAAAATGGCATAGGGTCAGCAAAGGAACACCAGAGCAGATTCTGAATCTTGTAAACAACAAGTCAGACATTGAGCGGAGAGTTCATGCTGTTATTGACAAGTTTGCAGAGTGATGCCTTCGATCACTTGGAGTAGTTTATCAGGAGGTTCTTGAAGATTGTAAAGAAAGTCTTGGAGGTCCATGGCAGTTCATTGATCTGATGCAGCTTATTGACCCTCCCAGATATGATAGTGCAGAAACAATTTAGAAGGGCTCTATTAAAATAATAACATATGATTAACTGCCAATTGGAAAAGACAAACAAGCCTCCTGAGTCCTCTATGTACGAATACAAACAAGGTGAAATGCAGCAAAGTAGCCATTGAAACATGACCAAGTTGGACCATACAATCTGATTGCACCAACAATTATAAAAGAACCTGGTGATGCTCGCAAAATAATAAACGATGAACCGAGTTGCATTAATGAGCTTAACAGACGGAAAGGCGTCACCGACCAAAGTATATTCGACCTTAAGTTGGTGAATCTTCATAATCAAATTGGCAAAATCTCAATTAATTATGCCTAAAGAATGGAGCCAATGTGCATCCAAAACCACGTCGCAACCGCGAGAAAACCCAGTATTGACAGATTCTGCATTCAGTCGCAATCTCTTGAATTAAATTGAAAAGAGAAGTCTCTGCCGCAACAATTAAATCGTGTCTAGAATCAACAAAGTCTAACACAACACCCAACACCCTAATTCAGTAACAAGCAGTCAGAATCAAACACCTCAGAAAGGGTAGATTTGGGGGTGCTGAGTGATTAAAATATGGCGAAGCTCATCTTCGAGTCTAGCCTTGGCGATTTGGATAGCGTCGTTGAGCATATCATCGCCATCTTTGTCTTGAGATATCGCTCGCTTTCATTTCGATCATCACCTTGGAAGATCATCGCCTTTGGAAGATTATTGCTACTATAACAACAACATAATTATTGGAACCATTGGCAATGGTAGTTTGATTTGATTCGATTTGATTCGTGAGCTATTTTGAACTGACGAACACCTCTGTCATCCATCAAAGTATTGGCTATAATCTCACCCTTTCAGGGATAAGAGAAAGAGAGATAGAAAGATCAGAGCAATGCCTGATACGGCTTTCTTTTATATAATCATCGCTCCAATTATCGACAGATTGAAGGATTAAATCAATTTTTCTCTCGAATTTGGAAGACCACCATACAGTTGAATCGAGCATTGAGATCAAAAATAGAGTAGAGAGAAGGGTCTTCGCAGGCATGAAGCCATGATTTGTTGGAGATATGGTTCAGTTTAGGTATGAAATTAGTGGTGGTGAAAGATGGAAGAATAGAGTTACAGATTGAAGGTTTCAGAGATTGAAAATGGCAACAAATTTAAATTGCAGAACATTGTTTTTTTGTTTGAAATGTTTTGAGATTTTGAGGGAGAGAGATTTAGAGAGGAAGGTGGTAGATTTATGCAAAGAGATAGAATCAACTACGAAAATAAAATCTGGGTAGAGAGAGACAGGAGATGAAATGTATTTGTAGAGAAAGAAACAGAGAAACGGAAACTCACATGTTTAATCTCGGCATTACGTTGAGAGATAATTAGCAGTTTTTGAGATAATGGGCTTGAGAACTTCATTCCCACAGACGGCGCCAAATGTAATAGCCTAATTCTGGGATTAAGACTTAGCCTTTACATCAGATGTAATCAGAACGCTCATAATAACTAGCACAAAAGTTTAGTGTGAAAAACCTTTGAATATGTTAAAAACCACGACTTCTTTTGAGCATTTTAGAAATAGAGAGATGTTATTGAGAATGCTAGCTATTACAAGGATGTTATGTAGAGACTTTCTTGATAGAAAAAGTCTATCCTTTCTCTGTAGTTCCATGAACCTATTTATAAGTCTTATAATATGACCGTTATCTGTTTTAATGTCGAATGTTACAATATATGGTTTTGATGAGTCTTCATAATGATTGTGTAAGGGCTTGAGTAACTCCTGCTCCATAATGTGTCTTCCATAAATGTGTCATGTGTATGTTGACGAGGTCGAGTGGTCGTATGATGGTCGAAGATGGAGCTTAAGTTCGAGATACGGAATAAACTCCTTTACAATAGGGGTGGCTTTTCAATCTGCAGATTTGAGTATTTTGGGGTTGACCTCCACTTAAATCGGTCACAGGGTGAGAAATGACCAAACCACGGTATAGTAGGGAAACGACCAGTTAAAGGGAAACTATAAGTTTTTTAGTTAGAAGTCAAACCAGAAAACTTTACGGGGGGGGGGGTTGAAGTTTTGAGGTTAGAAGTAGGCAAAACTTCCAACAAAACTTCCAGTTTTTATTTTTCTGGAGATTTTGCCAACTTTAAAAAAAAAACATACATGTCAGGAGTGAGAAGTTTCCAAAAGATCACACATCTTCTCACCCTTGACCAAAAAACAAACATGGCCTTAGATACTACAGTATTATGCTCTTAGCTTCAACTCTATAATGGTAACCTGGCATAACCAATCGCAACCATTGAAACTTGTAACTTGGTAGAAGGTAGTTCAAATACCAAATTTTACGAACTGTCACACGAAAAGCTTAATGCCCCACGGAACAAGAATATTAGCAGTCCAAAAAGTTGACACAAATGCACGACCTAAACGTATGAAATATTCTTTATGGGATTTTTATTCATTCACACTAGGTCCAAATGTAGCTCTACTCAACAAAATAGAAACTTCAACAAACGCCAAATAGAGGGCAAAACTCTGTAAGGGTTGAGATGGAAAAAGAGAGTGAATAGGAGATTCGAAGAAAAGAAGCAAAGACGAAGATAATGTGATGAGGAAGAGAGGAAGCAAAGACGAAGAAGATTTGATGAAGAAGAGAAAGAGGAGGGCAAACAGAGCCACTCCCTGGTAATAAAACACTTACAAAGGTCGTTTGATAACCAAATTCGAAAAATATTTAGTCAAAGACTCAACCCATCACTTAGAGCATCTCCAGCAGTTGGGTTTAAGTTATGACTGTTGGCCCACCAAGTTAGACCAAAAAAACCTAACCCTAACCCAAACCCAAGCCACTCAGCTGTGGGTGTGGGTTGTTGCTGATGTGACGGTCTTTATTTATTGAAAACAATTTTTTACTCCGCGCCGACTTCTTTAGTTCGCCGCAATTATTTATCTCATCTCACATCAATAAAAAAACATTAATATGTGGCGGTATAATTTAGTCCGCGCGGTATTTTAAACTTTGCCAATTTTTTATTTTTTTTAGTATGAACTCCCTGCACCCGATTGGGTTATGACACCTCCAGCTCAGCAACTCACACTGAATATTTATGCAGCTGTGGAAAAGGGTGAGTTTTGAGTGTGGGCCGACAAACAAACCCAATCCATACCCAAACACCAAAAAATCCAACTACTGGAGATTAGAGGTGGCAAACGGGTCGGGTTTGGGTTACAGGGGTCGGGTCATAACGGGTTAGTGGGTCGGATATGCAAACCCAAACCCGACCTGTTTAACTAAACGGGCCAGGTATGCAAGCCCAAAGCCGACCCTAATTTAAACAGGTCAACCCAACCCGACCTGTTTAACTAAATGGGTCGGGTTTGGTTCGGATTTGGGTCGGGTTTGGGTGAACCTGTTTAAAAAATACAACATTCAAAATAGCAAAACAACATTCAAAATAGTTATAACAAACTCTTAACAACACCTTAAAAAACAATTCAGACTTTAAAATATCATTCAAAACAGCTTAACATCTCAAAATAACATTCAGCAACGCGAAAACAACATTCAACAACACCAAAATAGCATTCAGCAACACCAAAACAGCATTCAGCAACACTAAAACAACATTTAACAACACTAAAACTCAGATTCAGCTACACTAAAACAGTCACACAGCAGTTTAGAGTTAGAGAGACCAAATCTGATAAACTGAAACCAAATCTGATAAACTGAAAAACCAGAATCCTTCTAGTGAGCTAGAGAGAAGAGAAAACACAGTTGCGATACGGCTGAGTACTGTAGTGACCAGAATCTTTCGATAGTTTTAGACTCAGAGAGTAGAGAAAACACTTTCGGTTGAGGTGAGGAGTGAGGAGTGAGGAGTGAGGAGTGAGGTTATGTAACTTAGGTTTCAAACTTCAAAGGGTACCATAAACTAAGCATAAAAACCATATATTTACAAGTAGCCCAAATCCAATTTAAACCGGTCACGGGTCAACCCGAACAAATTAGAGTAAACCCTAACCCGACCTATTTATTAAATGGGTTAGGCGGGTTAGGGTCAAATGACCCGCGACCCATTAAGGCTAAACCCAAACCTCCTTAAAACCGGGTTGGGTCGGGTTGGCGGGTTGTGGGTCACTTTGCCAGCTCTACTGGAGATGCATTTACAAGTGACCTGCATAAAAAATGGTCCCAGAGCCTCAATCAGGACCCAGAGGATAACAAGTGGCACAAACCACCGACACCTAACTGTGCTGGAGATGCCTTAAGTAGCTTAATAATATAATATAACTGGCCGTTAAAAGGACAAACTGTATTTCAAAATGAAAATTATTACTTCTCTCTCCCCAAAGCCAAGATTACTGCAACTCCACCAAGATTCCTATGTGAAACCCAACTTCTCCTCCCACATGTCTGTTCAGTAAGAATTCCAAATCACTTGCAATTTTTTACTGTTTTATAGCTATTGTTTCTATCTACCAAAGTTTGTGTTTTTTTATGAATTTTTTTTTGCTCTACAAAGGTCCACCAAAACCCATGGTTTTAAGGTTCTGGGTTTGCATGTGAGGTTTTTCTACAAAACCCATTTGTGGTCAATGATATTAGCTGGATATAGCTCTGCCCAATCTGTTCTTTTTGTCGGGTATGGGTAGATATGGTGGTTTATGAGGTTTGGTATTAGTTTAGGGTGAAATTGTATCTGGGTTTTGTAAATTTGAGTGGATTTAGTGTTATTAGTTGAGTTCGTGTCTGGGTTTAGGTTTGAAGTGAACCTATAAGGTACTTCGGGTTGAGATTCTTTGCATAGTTGTGGTACTTGTTTTGCCTTTTCTAAGTGCTGAAAAAAAATTCAGCAAAAAAATTCAGCAGTTGGGAACTTAAAAATAAACACCAAAGTGTTTGCTGAAATAACCATATGGGATAAATGTTATGGTGTTATGTGCGGAGATTGGGGTTTAAGAGAAATCTTTGAAGTTTGAGGTTTTATTCTCTACATACAAGCAATACCCATTTGGGGTCAATGTTATATTGTTATATGCAATGGTGTTTGGAGTTTTAAGGGAAATCTTTGAAGTTTGAGCTGCTTATAAGCTTTAGTTCCAATACCCATTTGGGCATACTTTTTTATCTAGTGTAGCACTTACTGTTGTACCTCTTGAAGGTGTGAATGCTGATGATCTATGGGTCTTGTAAATCGGAGAAGGATTTGATGTTTTTATGTACGCATTGGTTTCTTGGGGGTGTGTAGCTCTTTAAATCTTGGATTTGTTGAATAGTCATGTTGTGAAAGATTGAGATTTCGATCTCCTTGGTATTAACTTTCTATTTCTAGGACATATTTATTCCGAGAAACAGATTGGGTTCTGTTGTATGGTTTGGAATGCAGAAATTGTTCTTGGGTGTTGATTTTGTCTAGCGGTTTCGATGGGTAATCGATGTTGTAGAAATGGAGAATAGTGAATTGTGGTTAGTATCTTAGTTGCTAGTTAGACTGTTTGAAGTAGTATAATGGGGACCGTGGAGGAAGAAAAGGGGTGTTATAATTATGGACCTACTCATGAAATCTCAACCAACAATTCTATTAGTTTTGAGTTTCACAAAGGAAGTGGTACCACGCGAAGTTCTCATCATCGAATGCCGTTGGGAAAGCCAACACCATCAAAATGGGATGATGCGCAGAAATGGCTAGTTGGATTGTCAAGAGGAGGAGAAAGAAACAACGACATTAACAAACCACGGAACTCAAATGCCGATGATAGGAGATTAATAACTTCTGTTCCACAAAAGGAGGAAGATTCTTCTTCTACAAGTGCTGATAGCGAGTCATTCTGGCGAATCAATAAGCCGTCTTCAGAAGATTCATTGTCAGCCATTCGATCCATCTATGTGAGAGATACAGGGACGGAGATGACCCCCATTGCAAGTCTAGAACCTTCTAGAACGACTACTCCTGTGAGAGCCACTACACCAATAGCTATTAGCCCTATCTCGTCTAGATCCTCCACCCCAAGGAGAGGTCAACAGGGGGTGCGGATACAATCTCTTGTGAGTTATCAGACAGGTTTTACGTCGTTCGATGATAGAAGCGAGGCAACATTTTGTGGCGAAGGTGGTAGTGCAACAAGGTGGTCCAACCGGGAAGAAGAATCCAATGGTTTCAAAACACATGCGACCAATACATTAGAGCAAAATAAGAAGCCCAATCCTTTAGAGACCCGAGCGATGGCTTGGGATGAGGCTGAACGTGCAAAATATACGGCTAGGTAATGACTGGCATTATTTTTTCTTCTTCTTAAATATAGTTAATCCTTTCAAGAGTAGCCATAGCAGGCAGATTATGAAATAATTTTGGTATTTTGCAGTAATTGGTCTATATGTTGTCTTATTTCAGGTATAAACGTGATGAGGTAAAAATACAAGCATGGGAAAACCATGAGAAAACAAAAGCGGAAATGGAAATGAGGAGAATGGAGGTACTTCAAACCAGTATTCTCTGTGCTTACTTAGTGCTTACAGTTATTGTATTTGATTCATTGGGTCTGATCCGAGATTATCTATTAGGAATACTTACAACAAAACTTGTATTTTATATCACGTTGCCGCCATAATTTCATCCAGATAGTTAGAGTAGTTTTTCTATCTTAAAGTTAATTGACACATCTCGCCTTTGATCAATTTCATCCCTGATATTTTTGGTGTTTGCTATTATAGCGGTCAGAAATGGGTTTCAAAATAAAATAAAATAAAATGCATTCTTCTTATTATCTTCAACCATTTCTCACAACTTCTAATTTTATTCCAGACTATGAAAATCCCCTGTTGCATCATGGATCTTTACTTGTTTTTGATTCAAGAAACGCTCGTTCTGATTTCAAATAAACCGACGAAATTCGTATACTTTTCCCCCAAGTGAAATCCCAATGGTTGGACTAAGACAATCTAAGCACCATTTTCATCCCTTTTCACTATAGATCTTTTATATATATGAAAATACCATTACTTTATTTTATCGTGATATTACTGTCTAACAGAATTTCCTTATATAGGCTAAAGCGGAAAGATTAAAATCTCGAGCACAAGAGAAATTGACAAACAAGCTTGCAGCAACACAAAGAATAGCAGAAGAAAAACGTGCAAATGCAGAAGCCACATTAAATGAACAAGCAGCAAGGACTTCTGAAAGAGCTAATTATATGAAAAAGACTGGTCACTTCCCCTCCTCTTTCTCCTTCAAGCTGCCTTCATCCTGCTGGTGAAGACTTGGGAAGCACGAATTAAGATTTCTGGTAATTTTCTTGTCATGTTTCTTCAATATTTGTTTCACGTGTAAACATGTGAATCATAAATATATTATTTTTTCAATGAAATAGGTTGTAGTTTCTTCACCAAAACTTAGATGCCGCTTTTTTGGTTGTTATTGAGTAATTACCATGTTGGGGGTTCTGTAATTAAGAATTTGCAGGTTGGGATTGCCAGATTAAAAGGCATGAACGTACACTTATTATTAAGAAACTCAGAATATTGATAGTATATTGATAAAACAAAGAGAGTACAAAGGGAGGACCATACTTTGCCCTGAACAAAAAAGAAACTTACAACCTAATAACAACCACGCCCCTCTTATCCATAAAAAGAGCCGCTTTGCATGAGAAGGAACATTAGTAAGCTGAAAGTACAAATAAGAGTGAAGAGTACTGCCTTCCTTTGACAAGAGATCAGAGGGACAATTGCCTTCCCTAAAAGTTTGCTCGACAGTGATGCCAAGAGTCCTACCAATCCTTATGATCTCCGCCCAAGTGTTAGAAAGAGCCCAAGGGAAAGTACTACCATTGTTGTAGCACTGAACAAGAATGAGGGGGTCGAGGTCAACAAAAGGGGATGAAAACCAAACTCTTCACAAAACCTGAGGTCAAACAGAAATGATATCATTTCAGCGGCTGTGTTAGAGCCAAAACCAAGGTCCATCGAGAAAGCAAAAACCATGTCACCATTGTGAATCCTTATGACTCCTCCCCCACACTGGCCGGGATTGGAAAGGGTAGAACCATCGGTATTAAGGTTGAAGTAACCCTCTGGAAGCCTCCTGGTCCATTTTACAAACTTTATAGGCCTATGCTTGGGCATTTTAAGGGAGAGGCCAAAAGCTTGAAGATATAACTTCTCCAAACCAGAAGCACCCTTTGTAACTTTAAATTTGAAGCCAATATCACTAAGTATTATTAACACTTTGCTAATGATGACCGAAGAGTTTATAGCAATGCCATCATACTTGTTAGAGCATCTAGCTTTCTAAGTGAAGTGGCGTATTTTTCAGAAGGAGAATCTTCGCCAATACTTATTCGTAAAGTGAGTGCAATTAGACTAGCTAAACAAGATTTTACGTGGAAAATTCAGTAAAAGTTGAGAAAAACTACGACATTGAGGAGGGTTTTGATGTAAAATCTAGTATTCTGCTAGTTATTACAGAATTCGGAATGATTGAAAGGTTAAAGTAACGAAATAGTAAGGTTTGCAGATTGTCTGTCATTTCTCATCTATTCTCTGCCTGTATTTATAGTAGACACATGCAGTTTATAAACAGAAAGAAGTAGTCTCCTATTCCGGGGGGAGTGGGCAAACTTCGCGGATCTCTAGCAACTCTTTTCTTGACTAGGCACAACGGCTATTTTAGGAAGATTGAGGACTTGAACTTGAAATATCTTCGATCACGTATGGCTGTCTTCGACTATGCTTTACCGACTTACTCTTGTTGAATTTGGGAAATATGCTACTACAATCGCCCCATTCTCGACATAAGCATTTTGTGGTTGTGTCGAGAAGAAGTTGGAAGTTGAAGAGGTTGCCGAATTAGAAGATGAGTTTTCTTTATAATTTTTGAGGTCAAAGCCAATTGTATCTGGTTAAATCATTCCCGAGGCGCAATTAATGCGATACAATGAATTTGGCAAAATGAAGTTGGGTATAAATTGAGAGGTTAAGGAGGGTGTAACAGTAGTAGTTTTTGGAAGGATGCCGCCCTAAGTGTGGCAGAATACGATGCCAGAGGATGAAGATGGGGAGGAATTGGAGGTAAAGTATTTTCGCAGTGGAGGCCTTAGTGACTGTTCCGTGAAGCACGTCATGGTGTGAAGGGGGGGGGGGGGGAATTTGTTAGAGGATGGTGGTATCTGTTAGAACCAATGGTGTCAGTATGCAGTGGTGAAGGTAATGGAGTCAATCAGTTTGGTGGAGAAGGGATAACTGTTCGTGTTGCTGGTAAAGATTTGAAGCTTGGATTGGCGTCTAGGGATCTTGCCGAACGTAGGAGGCTTCTTGTAATTTTTTACTGCCTTCATCTGGGGAAGCAACTTTTAGAAGTTTAGTGACTTGAGATTCATTGAGGTTCTTAGCACCGGAAAGAGGCTTTAATGTCCGATTCTGGTGAAAAGAAAGCACAAAATAATCAATCATGTAAGTGGAATGTAAAAATAGATGTAGTTTGATGTAATGTAATCGAAGGATGAAATTATCGAATATGAATTGTAACTTATTCATAATAAATAAAGTCAATATCTTCGATATTCTATTCATGTGTTATTTTCATTATCAATTATAGTTGTAAATAATTGAAGGTGAAATGTCGAACGTGAATGCACATAAAATGATGATGGGTTGTCATAATATCTCGAATGTAGTTGACTGAGTGGGTCCCAGAATGGATTTTGAGGTTGATTGATTTGACTTTGAAATTGTAGAGTTCCAAGGCAGAGTAAATACAGGTGAGTTAGACCATGACTGGAGGGGGTATAAATAGTTCATGTTCTGCAGATGTGATGCATTCATGCAAGATGGTGAAGACGATATCTCAGGCCTGGAATGGGGTGTTCAAACATGTTCAGGCGATGTACTGGGCATTGTGCACTCGATACTTTGGATCTTGGAATTGTGATATGCATATGGAAGATCCTGAGGAGCCTGATTACGAAGGAATGAGTGAGGTAGAAGCGAAGGAAGCTGAAGAGGATTTTGAGTTTCGTGTTAAACTACAATTTTGGCGTCCTCCTGAATGTTGTGGTGGTATGTGGACTCGAGCAAAGTTGTTGGTGAAGAGGGAAGATGAAGCTGCAGCTAGGGGTTTATGAAGTTGTAATGATTGTAAGAGTAGGTCTTTGTAAGGAGTTGTTATGGTCAATAAAATCTAATGAAAATATCGGTCAGGATGTTTTGTCGATGAAGTAATGTGTTGTTTATTTGTCGAATGGAAAATGTACTTGTTGAAATTTGGGAATGGAAAATAACTTTAAGCAAATTTCTGGTAGAATGTCGAATATAATGATATGTAGATGTTGTCGAATATGTACCCAAAAATATAGGAATGTGTAGGTAAAGTAGAAGTGATGGAACTAACATGAATAATGATTATGGCAAGATTTGTTCCTTTAGGTGAGAGTATGAAATATAAAGAAAATGATGTACATCGTCTTTATGACAAAATGGGTTGTATTTTGTTGTACATGAATGTAGCTGAAGAAATTCTTCGAGATATAGAAGGATTAGAGTGGGAGTGTAAGGGTTTGTTGTCGCTGAGAAGGCGAAGTATCGAAGAAGCTGGGAAGAGAAGTAGAAGGCGTTAGCATTCTGATTGCAAGAGCCAAGCGAGCAAAGGAAAGAAATACGGAAGCAGTGTGTAAACAAGGTTAGTGAATATGGTTTTTGGTTATTTTGTGGTGTTTTTCGATTGATTAAGTTATAAACGAATAAGATTAAGTAAAGTGAATGTTGTTTGTATAATGAATTTGATCGAAAGAGAATGATTTGTAAGTAGGAGATAATAAAACAGTAATAGGGTTTGAGAAAGGGGCTATGAAATTGCGATTTAGTTGTGACTCGTATTGGAGTGATGGTGGAAGAAATGGAGTCGTAGGGGCTTATAGATGGGTTTTGGTGTGGGTGGTGTAAGAAATGGATGGAGATGAGTAAAAAAAGTGATCAGTTGGTGACGCTGTGGTTATGGCGCGATTGTAGAGAAGTTGGTTTGATACGGCGTGATTGTCGGGGACTCTATTATTTATTGAGATTTGGCCGGATTTTGTGCCGGAGAAGGGGAATTCTCAATTTTTGAATGATGGTGTTTTTGGCGGGAAACAGGTGAAGTGTCTTCGAGAAGCGCTTGAGTTTCCTAAAATTCGACCAAAAGTAAACCAAATTAATAAGTTATCGATGTGTATTTTAAAAATAAAAGGACATCGGGAACTGAGCATATGTGTTATTAATTGAAGAGATGAATATGAATTAAATCATATTAACTGTATCGAGAACTGTAGTATGAAGTATAAATATAAAATGATAGTAGCAGATAGTAAAGCGAATGATGTGTTGGAGAGTAATCTCGACAACGATATTTTTATTAATATATGAACATATATATGTATGACATATGATAAATTCTAACTGTGTAATAAATATGAAATCTGATATACAGGTTTGTTTTAAAATGGCTGAACCAATTCAAAATGATGAAAAAGATATATATGTAAATCTTGAAGATGTAGAGCCCCTGATGATTGATGTGAGGACTTGTGTACAACAATTGGGAGGGAGATATAGGGTGGGGCCGAGTAGTGCAGATATAGGTAGCGTGGAACAGTTTAGGGTGGTACCTAGTGTTGTCGAACAAGCTGATGAGGAAGACACAAAGATGGATGTAGATCACGAGCCTCAAGCGAGTGATCGAGAAGGTAGTGGGGATGGGGAAGAAGATGTTGAGGAAGGTGAGGGGGCATGTTATGGAGAGGGTCTAGAGACCAAAGAGATATTAAGCTTCAAGAAGAAGTATGGTATTCCTGGGAATATAAGGTTAGAGGAGTACCAGTATGAGATGATCGACCAAAAAATACCCTTGAATGGTATTTTGGTGCATCAGGAACAAATAAAGAAGGGAGTGAAGCTTCCCCTTAGAGTAGACCAAAAGAAATTAATGAACTTCTTTGATGTGGCACAGGGGCAGTTCAATCCGAATGTGTGTAATCTGTTTAGGGTTTGTGGGGCAATAAATGGTCGACTTAAGGCCAGGGGGGAGGGGTTGATAACTGTCAATGATTTATGTGTGTACTACACACTCAAGATGAACCCGCAGAAGCTGGGCTACTAGTACTTGGCGAGGTTCATGAAAAGACCATTATTTTATGATATGATGTCAATTGGGGGGTGATACACAGATGAACACTTACTTGTCTCCAGAAATTATGAGTTCGATAAGAAAGATCCCGGGGAACTCTTAAAGAGAAAAAGTTCATACTTAGGTGCATCATTAGGTAATTGTAATTCTCGATGTTCGAATTGTGTGAATAAGATGTTAAGTGTTTCTAACTTGTGTTATGTTGTTTCCAGCGTTGAAAGGGGGTCAGAAGTAAATGAAGAGTTATACAAGGTGAGGAGAGATTTTTTTGGGAGGATCGGTAACCTGGTCATCGACCAAGATCTTGTGAACACGCTATTCTAAAAGGCTGGTTTAAAGAGGTCGAGGGTAAAAGGTTCGAAAGTGCCCGTTATAGACAGAAAAATGTCAGCGAAGAACAAGAGAGCCACAAAAACTAACTTGCCACTGGAAAATTGTTCCTTAGCTGGGTATAACACTGATACAAAGATTGATGCTATGCTAGGAGAGTCTTTGGGAAGGAATAAAAAGAAAAGGGCGGCGAGTTCTGATGTTCCTCCATTGTTTCCTTATAAGAGGCTAATTCAACAATCGACAATGGAGGAGGTGGCTGGTACCGCTAAATCAGTAGTTGCGATGGATGCGCGTCCCCCACGGGGTTTTGGGAGTATGGTCCCGAAGAAGACCTGTGGCGAGACGTCGAAGAAAAAAATTTGTCAAAGAGTCTAAGGCGGAAATTCAGAAGACTATGGATGCTTATACGTCTGGGACGGATGAGCTAAAGACAGAGCTTGAGGATTGCTTGGTGGGGATTGATAGTTTGAATATGTTTTTCAGCGAGGGTCAGAGGAATTTAACGAAGGTGAGAAATTTTAATGTTTTTCTACGAATGAAAAAATTAGTAGGTCACTCAAATATTCATTATATGACTTTGATGCAAATTAAGAAGTTGGTAATCGAAACCATGAGTCGCGTTGTGGGTAGTGGTGAGCTGGCAAATCAAATTGTTGCTTATAAAAATATAGAGAAGGATCTGATCGTGGAGAAAGCTGAGTTGAATACAACATTGAATAGGTATAAGCTCGATGCGAAGAAGGCGAGGGAAGCTGCGCTTGGTGAAGCGAAGAAGGTAGCAGAGAAAGAGAAAAATGAGGCTTTGGAATTGCAGAAGACCAACTATGAAAAAGATGTAAGGGAGCAAGTTACCAATGTTCGGAAAGCAATAGAGCAAGAGCAGGGCAAACTTCTCTATGAGGTGAGGGCTAAGATAAATGAGGAGAAACTGGAAAAATGCCTTGAAGTAAGGGCACATTTTTGAGGACAGTATGATGAGTTGGAGGAAAGGAAAAAATTATACAAGGGACTTGCAAAAGCTGGTGGTGTCATTTTCGATGATAGCTTAGAAGACGATGTACCCCAGACTCCTGATGTACGCGGGGCAATTAAAGTTATCGAAGATGATATGATGATGGAGGCTGATGGTGCTCATCCTGGTGAGGTAGTAGATGTGCAGTTACCCGAAGGTGGCCTAAATATGACTGAAGAAAAATCTCCTTCTGAAATGTTAAACATTGTTTAAGCAGTAGTATTTTGATAAAAGATGTAAAAATGGCCAGTGGGACCGAAACAATTTAATTCGTAGTTTGAGGTGAATATTTGTGTTGTTGAAAGAATTTTGTTTGTAAAATAATTTTGTGTATTTATTTTGCAAATAATTATAAGTAACAGATTTGATAAAGTAATTTTATCGAATGTAACTATAGATTCGAGCAGATAGATGAGGAATGTTTGTTTGCGTGATATGAGAAAGATGGCCATGAAATGGTAAGTAATGAGAATGAGTATCAGATGTATATCCTTAGATGTATATATGGATTTAGATTTAAGAAAAACAAGAGCTCTCTTAGAAGTTGTTCTCTAAATATAGAGCGCAAAGTAGAATATCCTGTATTTGGAGATTCTTCACATAAAATTTGATTGATAGTCTTTAGGTATACTTGTGAAGTAGTGACCAAGGACAAATCAAGATAGTAAGGATTTTGTTTGTCTGATGCATACTTATCAAGTATGGATTGAGATCAAATTAAAATAGTAAGGATATTGTTTGTCTGATGTATACTTGATAAGTATAGATCGAGATCAAATCAAATAGTAAGGATATTGTTTGTCTGATGTATACTTGACAAGTATAGATCGAGATCAAATCATAAAGTAAGGATATTGTTTGTCTAATGTATACTTGACAAGTATAGATTGAGATCAAATCAAAAAGTAAGGATATTGTTTGTCTGATGTATACTTGACAAGTATAGATTAAGATCAAATCAAATAGTAAGGATATTGTTTGTCTGATGTATACTTGACAAGTATAAATCGAGATCAAATCAAATAGTAAGGAGATAACTAATATTAAAATTTGCTTATTTGAATCGATGAAAACGGTTACAGTGTCTCATCTGTAAAACAATTTTAGTTGAGCAGTGTTCCATGGATATTTAAGCTGTATTTTGTCTTCAGCCATCAGCCAATAAGTTATGCTATCGGTTTTGTTATTGACAATGTATGGCTCTTCCCAATTTTTTGATAATTTTCCAGTATTTTTAGGCTGAGTACTATTTTGGATCCGTCGTAAGACAATGTCTCCAATACCAAGTTTCTATTTTCAAACTTTCTTATTGTATTCTTTTTTCAATATATCATGGTATCGTCCCAAATTTGTAATGGTCTTGTCTCTGGTTTTCTCTATCCAATTGAGGTTGTAAAGGAGCCGAGTTCATTGTCTTCATTCGGAATTTTTTATCGAGTACTTGGTAGGTCGAGGTCTGAAGGTATGACCACTTCGATACCAAAAACCATCATGAATGGAGTGCAGCCTGTTGAGACTCATCGCCCCTTCTTATCGTCGAGTCTTGATAGGTCGAGGTCGAGGTCTGCTAATTCTTCTGCTACCAATTTCTCCACTACTCGAGTCTCAACAGGCTGCACTCCATTCATGATAGGTCGAGGTCGAGGTCTTGATAGTAAGGATATTGTACTTGATAGGTCGATGGGTGGAGAAATTGCTTAGGTCGAGTACTTGATAGGTCGAGGTCGAGGTCTGCTAATTCTTCTGCTCCGAGAGTTAATACGAGATCGAAACCGTGTACGATTTCTTCATATTTGGTCTCATTATTGGTAGCATAGAAGTTTAACTTGATAGCTTTCTCGATTCGATGATTAGAAGGTGTAACGGGGATGATGTCAATCCCTGATCCTTGTGGTCCTGCTGATCCGTCTATAAAAAGTCACCAACCTGAGCTTTTAGGCCAGGCGTTTGGTTCTGCTATTGAGTCATCTGTGAAGATTTCTTTAAGTTCTTCCCTATCGGGGTCTTCGATGGGAAAGTCTGCCCAAAAAGTTAGCCACTGCTTGTTCCTTGATTGATATTTTAGGCTCGAAGGAAATGTCGTATTCTCCAAGAAAAATAGACCATTGTTGGATTCTTTGAGATTTTTCTTTTTTGGAGAGTACTAGTTTGAGGGGGTATTTGGTGATGACTTTGATGGGATGAGCTTGAAAGTAAGGATGAAGTTTTTGAGAGCTGTAGATCAGGGCGAGTATCTGTTTTGCTGTTATTGCATATCTTTAGTCAGCATGCATAAGTATTTTGCTGATGAAGTACATAGCTTTTTCTACTCCGCCATCTTCTCGAATACGGACAGAACTGATTGAATCTTCAGTTGTGGATAAGTACATTATAAGTGATTTGCCATCAATTAGAGTACTCATTATAGGAGGATGCCCCAAGTATCGTTTAAGATCTTGGAAAGCCATCTCATAGTCAGGAGTCCAAATGACTTCCTTCTGCTATTTGTTCTAAAGAGGAATGGGTTTACTACAAAAGAGGTAAAGGAGTTTGCATCGATCAGATGACTTTGATATGAATCTGTGAAGAGAGGCTATCATGCCTGCGAAATTTTGAACATCTTTTTTGTTCGGGGAGAAGGTATCATAATGAGTATTTTGATTTGTACTGGATCAATTTCTATCCCTCTTTTGCTGACAAGATGTCCTAAAAATTTACCAGATGCGACTCCGAATTGATATTTTTCTGGGTTAAGTTTCATTTGGTACTTGAGAAGGATATCAAAAATGGTTTGGAGGTTACTGGAGTGGTCTTCTCGCTTTAAGCTTTTGCAGATCATATCATCGATGTAGACTTCCATAATTGTGCCGAGATGATCTTTGAACATTGTAGCTACAAGTCTCTGGTAAGTAGCGCCTGCATTCTTTAAACCGAAAGGCATTACCGTGTAATAGTAAAGACCTCTATCGGTGACGAAGGTTATTTTTTCCTGATCTTCTTCAGTGAGTGGAACCTGGTTATAACCAAAGGCTACATCCATCATAGAAAGAAGTTCGTGACCAGCGACTGAGTCGAGAACTTACGGAATTAGCGGTAGCGGAAAATTGTCTTTGGGTGTGAACTTGTTGGGTTCTGTGAAGTCAACACAAACCCTGATTTTGCCATTTTTCTTTGGTACTGCTACGATATTAGAAACCCACATCGAATATCTAGCTTCCCAAATAAATCCAACCCGAAGGAGTTCATCAATTTCTTCATTTACCGCATCGCAGAGTCGGGGAGCTAGATTCCGTCATTTATGAATGATAGCTTTACTGTCTGGAAGGAGGTTGAGTCGGTGACAAACAATGGAGGGATCGATGCTAGGCATTTCTTGGAATGTCCAGGCAAAGATGTCGATGTTCTTCTTAAGTAGTTGTATCATAGCCTCTTTTTCGTCGGTTGATAATTTGGAGCCGATGAAGGTTGTGCGCCCTGGGCCAATGAGCTCAACAGATTCGACCACCTCGGTATCATGCTGTCCGAATGTTGGTGGTTCATCTTGCTGTAGTTGCTATGCTTTGAAAAGTTTGATTGTGTAAGGGTTGGTTGTGGTATTTTCGCACATTCGTGGAACTTCTTGACTGCCTTTGATTTTATATATTTTTTGATCTGTTGGATAATGCAGTGCTAGATGATAAGTAGAAGGAACTACTTTGACTGAATGTAACCAACTGTGTCCCAAAATCCCCAAATACTTGGACTCTACATCGATGACTAGAAATTTTACAAATGTAGTCTCCGAACCTTCCTGAACTGGCAGAGTAATTTCTCTTGTAGTCGATTCTTTCGAACCATTAAAGCCTGTGATTGTTGTTGTCGAAGCTTTCACCGAATCTGTAAGGCCTAGGACTTCAATCGCTCTTTTGAACAATACATCTGTGGCGCTTCCGGTATCGATGAGAAGCGTATGCAGGTAGTCCTGCCCGACTTTGAGTATAATAACGAGAGGGTCGTCATGAGGGTATTTAACGTGGCTGGTGTCACAGTCTTCGAAGGTGATTTGGTAAAGACATTTTGATTTGCTTGTGTTTGGAAGAAGTTTTGTTGATTTCTCTGAGGAGGTCATTTTATAACAAGATGTAATCCGATCGTCTTATTTTCTTTTCTTCCCTTTCTCAATTTCGATCATATACAGGTGACGAGCTTGCCCCTGGATCTGATTTTGCTCCACCTCTTTATTCCCTGCTTTATTCTTAAGAAACTTTAGGATGTCGATGACATAATTGTGGAGTCTTCCAGCTAATAGGATACGATGTAAGATTCGAATGAGGGAGTAGCAGGTATCAGTCTCGTGGCTACGCGCATTGTGATACTGACATAGTGGTTTGTTGGGATGATCAGGAATAATTTATGGTGCGCGATAACACTCGTCTCCCTTTATCGTCGGCAAGATAGCAGAGAGAGTTGTTGTCATTGGTGGCAAAATTGGGACAGGTCTATCGAGTTTTCCATCCCTTCTTCTATTATTGTCGGTGTTTCTATCGCATTGTTTGGGCATTTCAGGAGTAACTATTCGTTGAAAGGGGGTCGAAAATGTTTCTTGAGAATGGATGACAGACGATATCTTCATCTTATCTTTATTTGATCGCTCTAGTTCGATGTAGTTATTAACTACATCAATCATTTTTGTGATTGTTCGTGGCTTGTGCAAAGTAAGCTCTTCTCAAACTTTTGAGTCTATGTACAGGGTAGCGGTGAATGCTAGAACTACAATTTTAGGCTCTGAGTTCCCAATTTTCCTTGTTTCCTGTAGGAAGCGTTTATACAACCTTGCCAGGGTCTCCTTCGCGCCTTACTTGAAGTAAAATAAAGAATCGACAGTGATCTCTCACTCTCTAGTATGATCGTAATTGGATTCAAAAATATGTTATAATTGGCTGAACGTGGTGATGGAGACCTCTTGAATAGTATGGAACCAATGGAACGGTTCTTCCTTCAGGATAACATGTGGTCGAGTTTAGAATATAATCCAGCTGCGGCTTTGAAATGTCGAATATCTGTAGGCGGAGTTAGGCCTGCATACTGAATAAATTTGGGCATATGGAAATTTATGGGATAGGCATAATTTTGAGATGATGGGAAATAGGGTTTGTTTCGATTCTCTCAAGCGCGGACCTTTGGCCTAGAATGTCAGAGTTTATGGCTTAGATCCTATTTTTGAGGTTGTTCAAGGTGACGAACTGTTGTGGGGGAAATGGCAAGGCTGCAATTTGAGGAACAAAATCTCCATGTCCTTCTGGTCCCAATTGATCCCTGATTGGTCTTCTTTCAGGCGGGCGGGGGGAGAGGGGGTTGATGACGCGTGCGTCGACTTCCTTGAGTTGTCAATGCTGAGGATGTTCAACCAAAATGTCTAAAGGCTCTGTTTAGATTTCCGGATCTGGACCAAGAATTTCGTAGCTCGTCTTCCCTTGGTGAATCATCGCGTTGAATTGCTCTTGATCTGTGCTCGCTCCGAGCGAGTGGAGGGGACGTTTGTTAACCGGTGAGTCGATCTTATGTTCTCCTCAGTCGTTCCATTTCTTTTTGATGTGTTTGACTTTGTTGATCTAAGGCTTTTCTCCATTTGTCCCTCTCTGTTTGAAGAGCTTGAGCGTAGACACGCTGATTTTCCATTCTTTGGGTTTTTTTTGCAGCCATTTGCTTCTGAAGCTCGAGTACTACACCGTGTAGATGAACAACTCTTGGTATTTCCTGATCTCTGACGGTACTAGAATGGCTTCTCAGGTTCATGTTTGTCATCAGATAGATCAGTGATGGTAAAAAAAAGTGTGGTATTTCCCACAGACATCGCCAATTATAGTGGCTTATTTTCCAGAAGGAGAATCTTCCCCAATACTAATTCATAAAGTGAGTATAATTAGACTAGATAAACAAGATTTTACGTGGAAAATTCTTTAAAAGCTGAGAAAAACTATGGCCTCGAGGAAAATTTTAATGTAAAATCCAGTATTTTGCTAGTTATTACAAAATTCAGAATGATTGTAAGGTTAAAGTAATGAAATAGTAAGGTTTGCAGATTGTCTGTCATTTCTTATCTATTCTCTGCCTGTATTTATAGTAGACACAGACAGTTTAGAAATAGAAAGAAATAGTCTCTTATTCCGGGGGGAGTAGGCAAACTTCGCGGATCTCTAACAACTTTTTTCTTGACTAGGCACAATGGCTATTTTTGGAAGGTCGAGGACTTGAACTTGAAGTATCTTCGATCACGTATGGCTGTCTTCGACTATGCTTTGCTGAATTACTCTTGTCGAATCTTGGGAATATGCTACTACACTAAGTTTCCCAAAAAATTTGAGAGTGGAAAATTCCCTTGATGATGCTCATGTGAGACTATTTGTAGATTCACAAGAAGCGTAAGCATCGTAGCAGCAACCACACTTAGAAGCCATGTGAACAAAGGCTCTTATAATAGCCAAATCCACGCGAACAATGTCTTTCCAGAGCTTCACATGAATACTTGAATCTTGGATGGGAGGCAAGGATGCCATATCCATTTGAGATAATCATTGGTAGGAGCAGAGATTCTAACAAGGTTCCTTGCAGATTTGATATTAAAGGAACCATCAACAGTTTAAGACCAAACTGGTTTGTCTTGATCATTATTTAAAAAGATGTACTTTGCCAAAAACTCTATCCAAAAGAGGACACTGAAGCTTTTCCCAATGCCTAATGCTTTCAGAGTCCAGCACATCCTTAACAAGTATTTGCTATAGAAGATCTAGCCCAAGAAGAGATGAAAGAGAACCTACTCCTGTCTAGTTATCATGCCACAAAGGATGCATTGTTTATGCCCAATATAAAACCCATGTTGTTTTTCACAATGTCAAAGAGAAGCAACATGTTCTTCCAAATCTTTGAAGCGTAAGTCATATCGATGAAAGAGGAGTTATAAGTAAAATATCACTTTTTCGTGAAATCTGACAAAAGGCATTCCTTGTGTTGAAGAACCCAAACCTTCTTTAGAAGAAAACAATTTTTAATATCAATTAAACCTCCCCCCCTTCCCCACAATCAAGAGTGGGTCTGCAAAACTTACCCCATGCTTCTTTTTTCTTTTACCTTTCCTTCGTAATGACCCTAAAAGAAATCAACATAGACCTTCAACAAGCTTTGTGTTGTCATGGCCATACAGGATAATTCATGTTGTGAATTATTAGAGTAGTTGTAGCTTTCCTTTGTTCATGAAAATATCGAATCACATTTTCTTACATGAAAAGAAAACAATTAGTCCTGCTGTGAAAGTAGTGATTCAAGATTGAAAAATGGGGTTTGCAAGGTCCTGCTCGAACAGACTAGTTTATGTTCGAACAGGTTGTTTGAACATAAACTTTTTTGTTAGAACTAATTGGTGCTTAGATGAGTGAATTCTGAACCTCCTGTTCGAGCATGGATCACGAAAACTGGTTTCCTACATAGGTAGAAACTTTTGGAGATTTTTTTAGAGCGCTAGTTTCTTCTCGAAATACGTGTAAGATCTCCCATACCTATATGTGAGACTAGATTTTGGATTTTAGATCTAGGGTTTTGTGAGAGAGCTTGAGAGAGAGAGAGGCTTAGAGAGAGATCTCTAAATTTCTGTAACACCTTCTTTATTCATAGTAAAATCATTGTCTTCACCCAGTAGTTTTGAACTTCTCTTCTGGGGTTTTCCACGATGAAAACTTGTGTTTCGTTATTTACTTTTTGCTGATTTCCTTTTGTTAGGAATTAGGGTAGCTAATCCCAATTCCTCACCCAATAATGATATACGGAAATGCCAATTAAGAAATTAAGCAATAACGAAATCAAACACACATACACAACGATTTTTTCGAAAGAAGGAAGTGGAAAACCCTAACGGGTAAAAAATCAATCTCCGACGAACAATCCACTATGAATCAATCAAGGTTACAACCTCTCAAGCTTTCTCAAAGCTTTAATGGAGTCACTCAAACCCTAATTTTCACAGTAGGATTAAACTCACTCTTTCATACCAAGAAGACACTCTAAGTATTCCCTATATACTTGGGAAGACAAAATGTTATATTCGAACATAACCTATTATGAGAAATATATTCAAACTGAGTCATACTCTATTCAAACAGAGAGGTATCTGCCTCTTCTGTTCGAACAGACGAAAGTCTTTTTCGAATAGAAACACCAAAAATCACTAGATTGATCTTCTATCTTCGTTTTTGACCCTCGTTTATCCCACAAACGTATTGAACATCTACAAAACTAATTCGAATTTATTACTCAACAATCTTCCACTTGAAATTAAATTTACTGTAACCCATCTCCAAATCTTCAGAATTGCTCATGCTACCCAGACCTTCAACCATGAAGACCCACTTACAAAATTTCACAATTTCCAACAAATCTTCCACTTGAAATTTGAAATGTGAGGTTCCTGTAACTACCAATCTTCAAAGTAACAATATTTGTAACTGTGTCAAACCGAACTCTTCACGCCAAATCTACCGTACAACACAAAACCATGTGATAATGTTTTTGAATATTTTTGTAACGCCCCAAAATCATTGTTTGGTAAGGTAAGCCAAATATTATGATTCTGGCACGCCAGTAATCTTAGGAACGACCAAGCCATAAAGAATACAGGCTAGGTCATTCAATAGCAATAATCATCAGAGTTAAAAGAAACAATAAGCGGAAGTAATAGACATATATATACATCTCAAAACTGAAAACCGATACAATGTCCTGAATATATACAACGACACTGTACAAAGTCTAAAATATCATACATGAGTACTAAGACTAGGACTGATCTGCAACTGCTCGACAGGCACTAAGCTCAACTGGAGTCTTCAGCAAACCAGCTAATCAACCTCTGAAATGTTTACAATAGCGAGAGTGAGCAAAACCACGGCTCACTGAATCCCAACAAGACTAAACAATCTACTAATAGAGCTACTGCCGAAAAGAGTGAGAGATGAATGATATGAATAATCTTAAGTATAATATAACTATAGAGTGACTGTTTCTAATACAGATTCAAAGAACCACACTACCTCCAGCTAACATCATCTAAATACCCAAAGTTGTCAAGAGAAGAAGAAATGCAGAGATAGGGAATAAGAGAAGAAGAATAGAATGAAGGATTTGGAATAGAGTTATGAGGAAGTAAAAATATGCAGAATGCAATGATGAAATGCTATGCAAATATGATAAAGTAGGATAGTCCCATACCTATCCCACCACAAGAATGATTGACGTTAAGAAATATCGGTTGACCGACCGCTAGCGTGATACATTAACAAAGACATCGCTTGGATACAATTGGTTCGATTTGGTCTGGCTCGACCAGGCCAAGGATATTCCACTTGATCAAAGTGTTCTGGGCTTTTTAACCCACGGAGCCAACGTCCGAACACTATTTGTAATCTAGAGGTGTTTCAACCTCCCCGGACGAGATGGGTTTCCAGAAAACTATCTCATACCATCCCATACTCCATAGGGTGCTCAGGTATGATAGTATCCGTTCCAAACTCACCCACTCTATTTCAACCCGGTTTGGGAATCCTAATAACCCTCGGGGGTTAGCCGATCTGGAGCTACGTATCCAATCTCATTAAGCAAAGGAGTTATGATAAGATTCACATGATCTACAGATGCAACCGATCTACAAGATCAACAACCAACAGTCGTAAACCCAGCAAACACACCTAGGATGACCACTTGCTTAAGAGCGTGGTTAACGATCCTAAACAAAATGAACAGTGACTCCGTCACACATCTATACGTTGAAGAACCGCGACAAACCAGTCACACAAATCCTGATGAACCGTGACCAAATCCGTCACACATCAAACACATAAACCGTGACCAAAACCCAGTCACTAAGCAGAAATATCAGTCTCTAATAGACTTGACTGAATCAAGGCCAACTACCCGAATCAACAAGAATCTTAAAAATATCAAAAGTCTAGGACTGCACCCGTCCAAGCCAAGTACAACTAATAAGGTAACAGATAGATAATCAACTACCCTGAACATCACTAAGGTAATTATAGTTAAAATACATGCACCTCTCTAACCAATTGTTTCTCTAAAATGACATCAAGTGAACTAGTAGAATAATTTAGTAAAGAAGGGAACTCGCCTGATATGGGGTAACGAAGAATCCGGCCATGAAAAGTCAGGGCATCCAAACAACACACAAGTTTAATGATCAACACCAATCCCAAAAGGTCCAACAAGCAAGCCAGAACAATCACTACCCTGCCTGCGACAATTACGATCAAGAATTTAACAAAACCCTCAAATTTACCAAACCCTAAAATCACCAATAGCAGCCAACACTGAATAATCGATCTTGAGAGGTCCTTTTAGAAAATTAGATCTGGAAATAATAAGTTTGATCGGCAATAGTATGGAATGATGGAGTTCGATACGAAGAGATACGTTCAAATAAATTTTCTCAAAATAAGGGGTGTCTGTTACGAGATAAAAGGAAAATAACATGATTTGTGTAAAATTGATAGTAAAAATGGATAAACAAGGGTATAATGATTTTTTAATATGGGGAAAGAGATAAGAATGGTGTGAACTCGAGCCCAGAGAATCCGTTATGCAGCTGAAGAACAATTGGCAATAAAGATTGCTGAAGTGTGTGAGAGAATTTTTGGACTGCTGGATTATGATGCTGAGTTGTCAGTGATGGAATGTCAGTTTGAAGGTCTAGATTTGATGGGCAGGGAACTTGAGTATGCACATTTTTTCTATGAAGGGTTTTTTCGTAAACTGGTGACGAACTCTGCAGGTCCAGATAAAGTGGTAGGACTGATTGCTGAAGAAGAGATCGATTTGAAGGATGCGTGGAACGCTATAGGTTTATTAATTAGATGTGGCTTCCCAGGTCACGAAGGCTGTTTTAGATGTAATTATATCTGAGGTGAACGGAGTTAATGTAAAAGTAGGGGTGATAGGATGTAACTGCTTCTGTTTGAATAATTTGAAAAGAATTGTTGTTGAATAGATCCTCTATTTTTGTCATGGCTGTTTGTGACTGTTGTGAAATCTTAATTTGAATATATTTTAAACTTTGTTATGTGAGCTTTGGAAATGATGTCATTGTTGCTATAAGAGTAGAAGAAGAAGGACGCACAGAAAAAGCAGGGAGTTTTTGATTTTGTCCATTAGGCAAAAGTTGTGAAAACGCGATTGCGCGTAATAGTGAGTCATCATGAATGTGGTGAGGTCAGAAGGTAATTTGGAAAAGAGAGATAGAAATAAAATAAAATATAAGGGAAAAGGCAATGATGGGAAGGTATTTTAACCAAAATGGTACAAGACGTCTGACATGGATAGTGGAAGGGATGCCTCAATTCCAAAACCGATAATGGTTTGTGCGAGACTCAATAAATGCCAGCAGTTAGAAAGAAAAAATATAAATACTGCTTTATCTTCGTCAATCAAACGTTTTTCAACTTCTTAAGATTTGAAGAGCAGTGAGAGAGAAAGAAAAAAGAGAGGCACAAATAGCACAGAAACTCACAAAGATTTAAGCAAAAAGGATAATCAGTCAAGGCGTGAGAGAGTCGTTGAAACTGGGTCGCGAAGGTGGTTGCACAACAGTGTGCTGAGGAAAGGATTCGGCGCTGTGTTGGATTCACACTCTGACATAGAAGGTTAGTAGAGGATTTGTGATGTGTATACGTAATTTTTTTAAGATCATTTGGTATTGCTAAGAAAAGTGATAAATTAATATTTATAGTAATCTATGAAAATCTTTTGCTATATGATATATGAAAGATATTTGAATGTGGTTAACGTATATTAAAAGATAATGATTGATACCTGGACCTGTGTGTAGGTCGAACGTGTTGTGTAAGATAAAATCATTCCTTGTAGTTGATATGAGGTGTTCCCCTATAAGTGAGGCATCGACCTCTAGTCGGTCGGTTGAGTTTGAGATTAGAACATTTAGAAGTGAGGAAGAAGGTGGTGTTGATCAATTTCTAGGTTTCCCTGGAAGATTGGTATCCTATCCTCCTTGTTCGGATGCATTCAAAGAGTTTTGTAAAGCCAGGATTTCTATAGGAGGAAGATGGGGTAACTATATAGATTATCCGGTAGGTAATTTAGGGGTTGTACTATAGCAATGGGGGAGGAATATTAATATTTGTTGGCTAATTTGGCGAAGGTGAAAAGGGATAAAGGTATAGAGGAATCGATCTCTTTGGAGTATTTCGATGGGAAAGTTCAGAGTAAACTTTCAGAAGGCTTTTTATGTTACCTGTCTCAGTTAGAGTATGGGTTGAGTCTTCCCCTTAGCAACCTGGTAAAAGGGATTATGAATATCATTGGGGCATGCCTCGTTCAGATGAATGGGAATATGTGGGAGGTGATAAGTGTCTGTGAAACTTTGAATATACGGTGGGAAGGAGATGGGAGAAGGAGGAGGATAACCTCTGTGGATGTGTTATAGTTCTATGGTGTAAAAAGCTATTCTGCAAATGGAGGGGCATATTTCTGTGCGAGCGCAACTCGACCTCATTTTTTTGATCTGAACTCTACAGGTCGACCGAGGAATGATAATGTAATATGGGTGAAGGGTGATTGCCTTAAGTGAGATGACGAATAACCCATAGAACTTCTCATTAGAATTGTAAAACAAAGTAAGTATAACCATGAAAAATATATGAGATTGATAGTGGAATTTGTATGATAACGAAATGCTTGCCGATGTTAACGTTTTGTGTGTCGCAGGTTTAAAATCATAGGTGAAGAGGAAAGAATCATTGTTGGATACAGTTGCTCAAGAGGAGACAAAGCTCGAGGCTATACTGGAAGATTTTGGCATTAGTATAAAAAAGTGTGTTAACAATCGAGTTGACAAAGTTTAGAAATCTCAGTCGACAAGGCTAATGACGAGTGCGGACGACAGTAAGGAGAAGGGGGCTGATGGGGAAAGGCGAGCGAACTTGCATAAGGCCCTTGGAGCAGAATGTGCAGGATTGCATGAGTCCGTTACGTCGAGCAAATTAGCTCGAACGTTCCCCAAAAAGCAAATGCTGAAGCATTATTCAGCTTCTGAGACCACGGGAAGTGGCGAGGTCATGGAAAAGGGAGAAGGGTTGAACCTGAAATGTCGGGGGTGAAGGTCGTAGAAGATCAACTAGTGGTAAAAGATGATTGGAAAGAGGTAGAGGGAAAAACCAGGTTGGCAGCTCTCCATGGGGAGGAAAAGATGAGCAAAATGGTAGGTTCAAATGCTGGAATATGTTTTATGGTGGATTTTATATTACGATTCGAGCTAATCGAAAAGGTCTATTCATTTTTATTTTTGTAGGCTGCTCGGCTGATGAAGAGAATATGCCTCGGGGTTGAGGAGGAGAGGGCTGTGTTGAAAAGGAAGAAGGTCGAGCTCGAAAGGAATGTAGCTTGATTGAAATCTGATTTGTGCAGGGAGGGGAAGAAGCTGGAGGCCTTGAAGGCTTCCCAAGTAGTAGAGATCAATAAGCTTCAGGCAGAGGCGAGTAGATTTAAAGGAGGCGATAGCTAAGAGTGGTAGGTTTGGGCATTACCTTATATCTAAATGATATTCTAAAGATGAGGTAGATGCCATTAGGGCCGACACCTATGTGGAGGAGGATGAGGATGAAGAGACTGAAGATGCTACCACTGGCGTTGTGGAAGGGCTGGATGGTGTTTCTCCCTAGACGGTGAGATACAACCAAGGGGATGACAATGAACGTCCAAAATTGGAAAATGGGAAGGTAGGATAGTGTGATAGAACTGTGATTTTATGAATATTTGAGAATGTTTGTAAACTATGGATATATTTTGGATAAAATTATGTAGGCTAAGTTTCTTTCGTAAAACTTGTTGTAGGAACTTAAGGACATACGTCTCTGAATAAAAGATTTAGAAGTTGAGCTTGCTATGGAGAAAGAGACCTCAACGTCCTTGTTGCCTTCGCAAGCGGAGCTACTGGTTAGAATAGAACACGAAATATTTGATTTGTACGCTTCATTTATATAGATGTATAAAGTAATAGATAGAGTGTAGAGACGGACCAAAAAATTGTTACCTGTTTAGGCTTAAACGGCACTGGAATGGTGCGTATTTGGCAAACTAAAATATAGAGAATGTGTACCTTAGAATTAGAAGTATATGTAATGGAACATTCATCTGAGATTGTACTTCAAACTCAAGTTCAAAAGTAGTTTTACACAGTAGATGTCAAAAAATAGATATCTTGTTAGAAGTGAGTCATATGTAGTAATTGAGTATTCTGAATCAAATTTGATATAATATAACTGTTATGTGCAAGTCGAATTGGAGTTAACTCGCTTACATGAAGATGAAGCTCATCAATATAACCAAGAGTTTGCACAGGATTTTGATAGGATAAGAGAGGCGAATGAAGATAGAGAAGATCAACATGTGAAGGTGCACTTCAAGTTTGCTGAGGTAACACAGACTGCTGTCGACATGACTTGGCAGATTGAGGAGAAGGATGCTGAAATTGAAAAAGGGTGGAAAGAGCTTGAGGAGTTAAAAGAACATGCAACAAAACTCAAAAGTCAGAACGATGCATTGGTGGTAAAGAGTAGGGAGGTTGACATGGCTCGTTACACTATACATGCTGTAGAAAGACTGAAGGAAGGTTTAAATAGGTCAATGGACAGTTTAAGAAATGATCTGGCTAGGAAAACTCATGATCAAGAGAAAAATCGATATGATCAGGCGAATAGTAGGAGCGAGCTGGGGCGATTGAAGAAGAAATTAGCTGATAATGATAACGAGCTAAAGGGAGCTCGAGACGATCTGTCTGTGTCTAAGGTTGCAGCCGAACAATTGACTAAAAATTTCTTTGTAAAAGATATGGAGTTTAGGATGGTACAACGCAAGTGTAATGTGTTGAATGAATGAGTGACTCAATTAAAAACTGATCTGGCACATGCCAATTCGCGTGTCAGAAGCGTCGAGGTTGGCGAGCGTTCAAAAAAGAATAAAAATAATGCCAGAGTTCCTATTGTTCAAGGCGATGTCATTAGTTTGTCAGCTCGAATAAGAGAGTTGGAGGGGGATGTTGCTTGAATTCAAGGGCGTAAAGGAGTTGAGCAATTGCGGGAGTGTCAAATAAAGCTGGACGCTACTCTAATCAGGAAAAAAGGGTTAGAGCGTGTTATCAGAGAGAAGGAGATTGTGATAAAGGTTAAAGAGGAATTGTTAAAGTAAATTCCAGATGTGGTAGAACTAAATAAGGAAATTGAGATACTTCGTGCTCAGGTGGTTGATTTGGAGGTGATTAATCGAGCTGAGTTAGCTAAACCTGACAAAAAGTCTACAGAGAACATTGCTTTTATAGATCTAATAGAAAGAGAACTGGCGAGTCAAAAAGCATGATACAAGAGGTTAGAAGATCGCCTTTAGAGGTCGAGGACAATTTTCTCATACTCAGTTGTAATTCAGGCCCGACATTATGAATTGCTAAAGGCGATGATTTCTTATTTTGAAGAAGAAGTAAAAAAACATAAGTTACAGTGAGATACCTTGTTTGACTGTGTCAGCAAAGGGATGTATATGCAAGGTTGATATAGATTGAGGAGATTGCACGAGTTCCATAGGGATGGATCTAGGCCTTCGACCTGCTGAATTGATAGAGCAGGGCATGATCGTTGTGATTGGACAAGATCAAGATTTTATGACTTGTTGGCCTCTTGTTGTAGGGGAAAGCATAGCTGACATCCCAACAGTAGAACAAAATCCATTATAGTGGCTGTGTATAAACCTAAAAAATAATATGTTCGTAGACATGTTGAGAGATGAAAGCTAGTTTTACCTTTGCTTTATCGTATGTCTGGTTGAGCTCTTCGATTGAAAACTAGTATCACCTTCGTTTTAATCTTGGAGTTGAGTTGAGTCAGTCAAACAAGCGTAACCTGAATTTAACTGGTAGAATGTCACAGATATATTGAAAGAGATGAAAACTAGTTTTACCTTTGCCTTATCTTATGCATGGTAGACTTCTTTAATTAAAAACAAGTGCTACCTTATTTTAATCGCAGGGGATTTAGTAGAGTCAGCCAAACCAAGTGTATTATTAATTTAACTGATATGATGCTACAGACATATTGAAAGAGATAAAAGCTAGTTTTACCTTTGCCTTATCTTTTATCGGGTAGAGTCCTTTGATTAAAAACAAGTGCTACCTTATTCTAATCATAGGGGATTTAGTAGAGTCAGCCAAACCAAGTATATTCTTGATTTAACTGATATGATATTGATTGAAAGCTAGTATTATCTATGCCTTAATCTATGTATTGTCTATGAAGTAGAGACATGTATGGAGAAAAACTTGTAAGTTTCATTGAATTCTGAAAAAGAATTTATATTGGATGGAGATGGAAATCTCACTTCTGGAATCAAAAAGGGGTAAAATTGAAATGGAGTAGTGAGGGACTTTAACGATAATATCGTTTCAGTCGCCTACTGTTCTAAGGACTCAAAATGAGGGTTCTCTCTTCTATCATGAGGTAATATGATCCCAGGCCTGAGAGACCTGTAATAAGGAATGGACCCTCCCAATTGTCTACTAGTTTCCCAGCATGAGGTTCTTTGCGGTATTGAGGTATTTCTATGAGGACGAGATCATTGACTTGGAAGGTTCGGCTTCAGACTCGTTTGTTGTAAGAACTAGCTAGGATTTGGTGATATCGACCTAGGTTAGCGACGGTGCCTTCCCTAGTTTCATCGATCCAATTGAGGTTGCAAGCCAATTTGAACTCATTTTCCTCGTCAGTTAGCTTATGATCTTTAACTGGATAATAGTATTCAGAGGGAATGACGGCTTTGGTGCCATAGGCAAGCAGGAATGGAGTGCGGCCTGTCGACTGACATGGAGTGGTAGGATATGCCCATAAGACATGAAGGAGTTCTCAAATCCAATTCCTTTTTTACTGTGAGTGTAGCCTTTTCTTGAGTCCATCCATGATGGCTTTGTTGGTGATTTCGGCTTGGCCAATGCCTTGAGGGTAGTAGGGACTAGATGGTGAGTGAATGATGTTGTGTTGGTTGAGGAAAGTTGCGACTTTTTTTCCAATAAATTGGGGCCCGTTATTGATACGAATTTGGTAGGGTACCCAAACCGAGTGATGATGTGTTCCCAGATAAAAGAGATGACCTCTTCTTCTTTGGTTTTATAGAGTAGAACTGCTTCTACCCATTTTGAAAAATAATCGGTAGCTACAAGTAGGTGGCGGCAGTTACATGGAAAATTAGGAAATTCATCGACAAGATCGAGTACCCATCTTTTGAATGGCCAAAACACCTTACTTGTATGGAGTTCGAGTACGGGGGTGCGGATCATCTTTTCATGTCGCTGACATCTGTCACATTTGCGAACTTGATGGCTCGTTTATCAAATGCTTTAAGGGGTGAATCTTCTGTAACTTTCTCTGCAAGGTCAGGATCGTGCCTTTTTCGATTGGCGTTGTTCGAACTTGATATCATGTTCTCCCAAACTGATTGACCATTGTTACACCCTCCTTAATTTTTTTTGGACAAAACTTTCCGAAGTGGGTAGTTTATCATGGCTTTGACTGAATGAGCTTGAAAGTAGTGCTTAAGCTTCTGTGAGGAATAAACAAGAGTGAGAAGGAGTATCTTTATTTAAGTGTACCTCGTTTCTGCTGGAATGAGGGTTTTGCTGATGACGTAGATTGACTTCTCGATTTTCCCTTCAAGTCGAATGAGAACCGAGCTGAGTGAGGTATCTGTAACTGCTAGGTAGATAATAAGTTTCTCATTATCTATTGGGGTGCTCACGATAGGATATTTCCTCAAATAGGTTTTAAGATCCGGAAAAGATGCTTCGCATTCTGATGTCCATTGAACCTTTGCATTTGGCTAAAATTTTCCTCCTTCGGTGTAACCGTGGAGTAATAGGAATAGCCAACGACAGCGGTTTAAAGATTTTGAAATGAAACGGTTGATAGAGGCAATCTTGCCGGCAAGTTTCTGAATGTCTTTCATCATTTTTGGAGATGGTATGACGAGGAGAGCTTGAATCTGATCTGGATCGGCCTCAATCTCCTTCTTGCTGATGAGGTGGCATAGAAATCGACCTAAATATACTCTGAACTGATACTTATCAGGATTGAGGCGCATCATTTAAGATCAAAGAATGTTGAATATTGTGTCGAGATCTGAAATGTGGTTGATGGACTGTATGCTTTTGCACAAGAGATCGTCAATGTAGACTTCTACGACTTTTTTGAGCTGTGCTTTGAACATAGTAGTCATTAAGCGTTGATAAGTTGTACATGCGTTTCTGATTCCGAAGGGTATGACTTTGTAGCAGTAATGTCCTCTTTCAGTGATGAAAGTAGTTTTTTCTTGATCTTCATCTAAGAGTGGAATCTTATTGTATCTTGAAGCAGCGTCCATCATAGATAAGAGTTCATGACCTGCTGTAGAATTAAGGATCTGATGAATGTTTGGAAGAGGGAAACTGTCCTTTGGAGTATGCTTGTTGAGATCGGTGAAATCCACACAAACTCGGACTTTCCCATTCTTCTTTGGGACAGCGACGATGTTGGATATCCAATCTGGCTATTTGGCTTATCGAATGAATCCCACTTTGATCAATTTTATGATCTCCATGTTAACTTCATCTCGAAGTCGCGGTGATAGAAGCCGCTGTTTCTGTTTAACTACCGTGGCGTTGATGTTAATGGCCAATTTGTGACATGCCTTGGCCGGAATGACCCCTGGCATCTCTTCGAAAGACCACGCAAAAATGTCTCGATTTAATCATAAGAACTGAATGAGAACGTCTTTTTCATGTTGAACCAGCTTAGTACTGATAAAAGTATACCTCCGCTAGGTCCATCAATGTTGATGTATTCGGTAGGCTCCTCCCTGAATGGCTGATCATCGGGGTGATCAATTTTTTGTAATTGCTATACAGCATATCTATCTGAGGTATCTAGAATAGAAGAGACGTTATTTTTGCAAGCTCGAGAAAGCTTTTGACTACCTCTGATTTCGTAGATATCATTATTGTGTTTGAAGCAGAGTGTTTGATGATAGGTGGAGGCGATTGCTTCCATGTTATGAATCCAGCAACGGCCCATAATCCCAAGATAACGAGATTTGACATTAATTACATAAAAGATAACGTCGATTGTGGCTGGTCCTGCAGTAATAGGTAAGATGATCTTCCCTACTCCCTCTTCCTTAAAACCATTGTACCCACTGATATCGATATTGTTTTGAATGACTTGATCGGCTAAACCCATTTGGTCGATAATGTTCTGAAAGAGAATCTCAATACCGCTGCCAGTATTGATCATCATCGTATGCATGATAAACTTCTTCATCTTGAGTATTATGACTAATGCATAATGATGTGGGAATTTGACATGGCTAGTATCGCAATCTTCAAATGATATCTCAAGCCGGCTATTACTCGACTCAGGCAAAAGTTTGGCTTCTTTGTCTTGAGGTGTAAGATCGTATTATTCTGATAATCTCCTTCGCTTGAATCTGCTAGAGTTGGTGATCTGATTGATCCCGATCATGTTGCTGTGGCGCATATGGTAGAGATGCTTCTCCTCAGCTTGATCTTTGACCTGGACAACTTCAAGCTACTTTTTATAGCTGCCATCCTTATATGATTCCAGGTCGACAATATATTCGAACATCCGTCCCTCCTTAAAAATATGCTCGGAAACCTCTGTAAAGCATATCAATTATCAGTAGAATGACGGTTTACCTTATGATGCATGCAGTACGGTCGGCTCTCGATTGGCTCCAATGGTTGGGAGAGACGGTAGAGCTTATCCTTTGTGAGGATTTGAAAAATTGTAGAGATTCAAATATTCATCTTTTGGAGGACTAGTTTGACTTCTGATCCGCCTTTCCGAGGGTTGCCGGTGTTTCCCTTGGTACGCTTTCGGTTACCCTGGTCCTCCTTTGGCTTAGTGGTTTGATCTGTAGATGGACCTTTCGTGGAAAAGCCAAATTTAGTAGATTTATATCTTTCAGACATCATCCTTTCCAAGTTGACGTAACTATAGACTTTGGTAATCATATTCCCAAGGTTGCAGGTTTGTTGAGAAAGAGGTTCTCTTTGGCTTTACAGTCAAGTTGGAGCGAGTTGGTGAAAGTAGTAACAACTATTTTTCTGATCTAGATTGTTCACTTTACGCGCGAGTTCCAAGAACTTCTTCGTAAATGCATCGAGCTTTTCTCCGTGGGATTGTTTGAGACTGATAAGAGAGTACAAATTTTCTTCTTTGTTTCTGTTATGAGTAGATGTCTTGATGAATTATTTCTGGAGCTGGTCGAATATGTATATGGTGTCTTCCGGTAGAGAGTAAAATCATCGGAGTGGTTCCTCCTATACTTGTGCAAACAAACGGTAGAGAATGTGGTTGAGATTGAAGTACAACCCTAATGAATCACAATATTGTTGAATGTGCTTCTTTGGATCGGTACCCTTGTATTTGCAAATTTTCGGGGTATGGAAACCTTTCGGAATATTTATATCGAATATTTCTTTGGTAATTGGACTTCCTTGTAACTTGATAAGGTTGTCGGTAATGCCCATAACTTGTGCTTCGATCAACTCTTAAATACGGTGGTCCATATGCTCTTGTGTGACATAGTGATGGGTCAGCTGAGTAGCTTGACGAGGAGGTTACGGATTATGAGTACCGGTACCTTCGCTCAAACGATCTTGTGTTCAAACTCAAGACTGAGGTCTTTGTTCCTCCTTTTGACGTATGGAACATCGGTGACCTCGGCTGATCTCAGACTGAACCTCGCCCCCAAAATGAATGGAAGGTTGGGGTTCATTATGAATATTCCTGGAAATAGCCTTGTTGATGGCTCCTTGAGGTCCCAATCTTTCTTGCATAGAAACCCGAGAGGCTTCTAGGTAAGATCGAGGGATAGACCCCTTCATACTCTAAAATTAAAGTATGACACTAAATTAGTAATTTCAGATCCTCCTTGATCAATGAATCACTCAATCCAAAATAAAAAAACCCCAAAGCCACCATCTACAACTAGCTTCACAACCGGTGACCAAAACTTTTCACATAAGCACCCATATTTTCTTAAATCACTTTCCCATAAGTTTCACCTTGAGCCACTTGAACAAACTTGTTCTCATTTAACTTATAAACCAATTTGTATAGTAATATTTCCAACCATCAGTAATAGGGCCACCTTGTAAAGCCACCAATTTGTATAGTGATATTATCGTTCTCATTTAACAAACTTGTTCTCATTTAACTTATACCCGATTAGATGATTGAGATCCCATCTCATCATCATACATGACAAGTTCCTACTTGCCCATGATCTCACCTTGTAAAGCCACCTTGTAGTCATCACCAATACCGGCTAACCACATACAATGTCAGGAGTAACGAAAATGGGCTGTAGGTTTCAAAACCTTGGTTATCCTTTTCATAACATTCGGAGGAATATACGGCTCTCGTTGGACCTTTTAAACCAATGGTTCCAACACCATCTTTGCAATCAGGGGAATATACGGTTATCCTTTTCATACTCACATGGCCCGATTTATCAACTTTTTCGGTCTGCTTATTCATGTTTTCGCAAAAGACATCATCATTAGATATCACATTAATAATTTATATAATTTTCCCATTCTATGCATCACCATACCGGTCACCAAAATTATCACAAACATATCCAATAAATATGCATAAACTAGATACAAAAACTAATAATGATTTACAATTAAAATAGACAAGAGAAGCATAATCAATTATCTTCATTTATGTTTAAGTGATCTCATTCAATAGTCTAAGATGCAATGCACAATAAAGCTCTACATTAAACATTGAAAGCACCTCATCCGCCCAAAGCCACTTTGGCAACTCGAAGATACATCTTAGACTCTTTGCCATTTTAGTTTTCAGACAGATCGGATTCTTAGCCATACCAAACTCTCGTGGTAACATTGAGATCTTCTCAAGTCTTTCAATCCCAATAGATACATTATCTATAACAAACCCATCACCGCAAAAATTGATTACCCCTGCCATTAGACCCAAGATGCTTTAACATCGAACCCGTCTCAATCTCAACCCAAGCCTCCATCTCGCAAAAACATCAAACCAATCATATTCATTCTTCAAGAAATTTACATCAAGCTCTTGCATGGAATCACCAATAAAAACAATAAAATCATGAAATTCCTCGTTAGAACTAACTCTAGTCAATTCCCATGCATCATGGTATAAGTGGTTTAATCTCATATACCATTTCCTTCTATTTTTAAGAAATTCAACATTCCTTTACTTCACCAATACAACGTCTTCACAAAAGAATAAATCTATCAATTTTAACTTGTCAAGTCTTCTCCTTGACAACAATACTTCCATCCAATCTTTGCTCATGCGACCAAGTTTCTCATGCCATGCTCTAGAGTCCATTATCGTAACAATACCAACAATCTCATCATTAGTAGTACACATCTCATAGACAACATCTTGTCTTTTGTACCAAGCTATAACCCAAGCTTCCTTGGTGATCTCAACATCACCAAAAGGTTTCAAAATACCTAAACACGATAGTTGGCTCGAAATCACACTTCTAGCCATACTAGACACATGTTTGATAAACTGTATCAAATCAGGTATCGTAATATGTTTTAGGGTTGTCGTTCTCAAGGATGCATAAATCACGAATTGGCGTATCAAATTGAATAATGAATATAAAGAGCTTACAATAAAATAAAGGGATTTTTTGACTATAGTCTCACCTACAAACTGAATATTTACCTTTAGTCCCCAAGTTGTTTTAATATGCAGTTTTGGTCCTCAAATAGCCTCTAACAATAGGTCAACCTCGGTTAAACTCAAATTTTGACATGAACTGACTAAACTACCCTTACATAAGTTACACGTGATTTCTTCTAACAGGTAAACAAGTTGTCTTTAGGTCATCTCTTTACCAAAACTCTGTCTAGCCAAAAAATTATTCTTGGAGGGAAAATTTGAGGAAATTTGTGTCTTCTACAACTATGAAAATTTGGGAAAATTAGAGTACAACAATCTAATGCCTGATCTCGCCAAGCCTTTGAATCTCTTATCTCTCTCCTAATCATAATGTAAGTCTCTCTATTTCCCCCTCTTTCTTTCTTTCTAAATAGCCAAAAATTGCAAATCTCTCTATAATATATGTTGCTTTGTTTTTTCCATTTTGAAAGCTAGAAGATTTGTGTTAAGAATTAGAGTTTGGATTACAAAATTGGGGGTTTTTAAAAGTGGTTTGGATTATAAAATTAGGGTTTTGGTTTTATGTTATTTTAAAATTAGGGTATATTAAAAAATTGGGGCTTTTACAAGTGGTATTTTTAAATAAGGTATTTTAGGTATGTTAGCATGATATTTGTCTTAATTATATAATGTTTGGGGTATGCTATAATGACAGGAATGACCTAATAAATGTTATTATTCATTGGGGAGCTAGATGGTATGAACCTGGGGAGACAGGGTACTCACATCGTCTATACATTGATGGGAAGATGCATATATTTGAAAATGTAGATGGGGATCAGTTTTACTATAAATGTTTGTTAGAGTATATTATGTCTGATCTTGTTGGGATAAATGAAGCTATCTCACCTGGTTCTGGGATAGTGGTGAAGACATTGTGTGCAGATAAAATAATGGATGTTTGTGATGATGCAAGTTTGTATAAGATGTGGCATTGTAGTGACGTGGATAGTATGTGGGATGTGCATTTCTATGTATATGCAGTAGCCTAAGAAGTTGTGCCCCCACCTTTAATTGAACAACCAGATGTAGTTATGATGGAAGATGATGAAGGACCACCAATATTGGCCTCTCTTGGCATTGACCTAAATAACATCATTCTCAACAATTCAGATATGGACATCAGTGTTTGGAAACACAGTTCTCATGGTCTTTTCTCGGTTCAGAGTGCTTTTCATCACTCAAGCTCTCACACCCTAAAAGTTTGGTGGTATCACTTCACTAACAGCAAAGTTATACTGCCCAAAATTTCCTCTTTTACATGGAAAGTCTGTCACAATGCTCTTGCAATAGAAGATCTTCTTATTCAAAGGGGTTTAAATCTTGTATCTAGATGCTCCTTTTGAAGGTGTAATCTAGAGATAATGAAGCATCTGTTCTGGACCTGCCCTATGTCTTTTATAATCTGGGATTGGATTGCCTCTCTGTTCCGTATCCGAGCTAGTTTTACAATGCTTCAGACCACTTTGGAGTCCTGTGAACACTTGAGTTCCTATGTCTATGATATCTGGAAAGCTGCAGTTTTGAACATCATCTACCTCCTATGGTGTGCGAGAAACAACGCTATTTTCAAAGGTAAACTCTTAAGCACTAATGATCTTAAACATAGGATCTTGGCAACTATTAAAGACGCCCTCTCTTACAACAGTATGGCAAATACTTGTTTTGAGCATTCCATTGTAGCTGCTTTGGGAGTTCCCACAAGAGCAAGACCCCTGCCTCGAATTCAGAGCTGCACTTGGGCTCTTCCTTGGTTTCAGGAAGTCAAACTCAACTGTGGAGCAGCTATTATAGGCTCTCTTGGGAAAGCTGGAATCGGTGCAGTTGCGAGAAATCATCTTGGGGATGTACTTGGTTTTCTCACACAAGGGATCGGTAATAAAACGCTCTTCTTCTCTGAATGCGAAGCTATTATAGGAGCTTTATTTTGGGCAGTCCAAAATAATTGGAAAACTATAAGGATAGAATCAGACTCTCAATCCGCTATCACCGACTTTATCAAGAACCAAGTTTCTTGGCCTTAGAGAGCTAGATGGAATAGAATGAAGACTACATTTGAGAAGATTCGTTTTTCTCATTGTTGGAAAGTGGCAAACTTTTCAGCCTCTCAAGCCTCTAAGAGGGGATTTCTCTCATGGATGGAAATATGAAAAGTTTCAAAGGAACCAAATGTATGCTATTTTAGATTCGCTTAATTTTTTTATTTGGTTTCTCTGGGTCTGGCTTAGCCTTCCCTCAATTGTAATCCTTCCTCATTTATTCAATCTTACCTTTTGCAAAAAAAAAACCACCAATATGTCATACTTTTCAAGTTGAGGTTGAGAGTACACAGCTTGATCCACTGTAGCATGAGAGTACACAGTTTGATCCACTTCAACATGAGACTATTGCCAGGGGTAGACAAAAGGTAGTTGTGACTCAAACAAAAAAAAGAGTTGTATCAGAGCCAAAGAAAATAGGCAATAGTTTATAAAATTGTAAAAATAATACTAAAAGAGTTAAGAAACCAAGGGCAAGTGAACTACTCAAATCACTCATCAGTTAATGGTGATGATGGTCTAACCCAAGCTGATATAGACAAATATGATGATGAGTTCAAAGATTTAGCCAAAGAATGTGATAACATTTTTGCAACAAAAGAAGCTGAAGTGTATTATACTATATTACCTGTGCATAATCCTGGGTTAGAGATGGTTATTGGCATGAAGTGGCCTACAATTGATGCTTGCATATCTTTTTTAAGGCAATAGGACATTATGAACAAGCACCAATTCCAACAAAAAAAAGAATGACTATATGAGGGTAAGATACCTTTGTACTAAGGCTAAAATATTCAATTGTCAACAGATGTTCTATGTTAGGCTTAACCCAGATGGTATCACTTTCAGTATGAGAGCTAATAGTAATCTCATTCACACATACCCTGGTAGGAGTGACCAATCTAACAAAAATACAAATGCCCAGTGGGTGGCAAATGAAGTTAAAGAAATAATTAAGGCAGCGTGATCCACTAGACTAGCAGGTGTGAAGGTGCTGATTTCAAGAAGGTATGGTGTTGATATTTTATATTATACTTCATAGAATGCTTGAACTATATACATAGAGAGGATAGTTGGATCATATGATGAGGGTTATATTCTGCAACCTGAATTTATGAGGCAAGTCTTATTGGCTAACCCTGGCAGTTTAGCCAAATGTAGTAAAGATCTTCAAAGTAACCAGTGGAAAAGTTTATTGGCAATGTTTAAGGCAAATTTTGATAGATGGTTTAAGTGGGTGTAGACCTGTACTTGGTTTGGATGGTTATTTTCTAAAGGGTAAATATGAGGGTAAGTGTGTGTGTGTGAATGGGGGGGGGGGGGGGGGGGGTTGTCTATCTGTGATTACCTTGGATGGCAACAAAGGCCTATTCCCTATTGCAGTTTACTTATGTAGATCAGAATATAAAGAAACTTGGACCAACTTCCTTAAGGTTTTTCAGCCCTATCTCATTCTATATAATCAAAAGTTAACATTCATATCAGAAATACAGAAGGGACTCATTGATGCTGTGACTACCCATTTTCTTTATACAAATAATAGATTCTGCTTTAGACATATGTACAAGAATATGAATAAGTTTCACAGGGGGACCCAAATAGAGTGGTTAATGTGGAGTGCAGTAAAGACATTTAAGCAATCTGAAAGGAACAAGCACATGGACCAACTCAAACTAGATAACCCAGCTGCTCATGACTGGCTACTTAAGGTGCCATTAAAATACTGGGCTAGGTCCCACTTAGATTTTACTGCCAAGTGTGACCACATCACAAACAACTTTATTGAGTCTTTTAATATGTAGTTTTTGGCAATTAGGGACAGGCCAATCCACAAGTTACAAGAAAAACTGAATATAATATTGATGAAATTCATGTATGATAGGAGGCTCAAGGAAAAAGAGTGGGATGAAGTAAGTAAGTTAAACAAGACCTTTTGTTATTGTTTGAGATCTCTTCTTCTTTTTATGAACTACTATGTGACTACATATATATCTTTTTTACAGGTTTGGTGTTGGTCCCTAGAGCCCAAACCCACATTGATAAATGATCAAATGGTATGGTTAATATCAGGTGTAAGGCATCACATTAGGATCTTTTCTTACAATTGGGATAAATGGCCAAAGATGGAGAGTGAACACCAACTCACATGAATGTGACTGCCATGAATGGCAACTTTCTGGACTACCATGTGTACATGCTGTTAGTACTATACTTCCTTATGGGTGGCCATGAGTTAAGTAAGTAAAGTATTTTTTGTCAATAATCTAAATGTTTACAAAGTTGTGTCTTTAATTTTTCAAAAGCTAATTATTTTTATGGATGGCTAACAGCTATGTTTCTTGTTTTCATAAAGTTACTTCATATGTCCAAACATATAAAAATGTCATATATCTTGTAGTTGATGGATCAGAATAAGAGAAGGTTTGCATTTGAACACAAGTGTATCTGAGTTGATATTTCATATGTATGCTTATTTTTGTATTATATGCATCCTACAAACCAAGAAAACCATTTTCTACCTCCCCCATTGGTGAGAGGAGCTGAGAGACCTAGAAAACAAAGAATCCCTGATCTAGATGAAGAAAAGAAGCAGAAGAGATATAGAAAATCTGGGGGCTATGGCAACAACAAAAAAACTTGTAAGAGTGCACCAGTAGCACCAAGGCCAAGAGTTGCAAGAACACTTAAGAGGGTAAATACAAATGTTAGCATGGCAAGACATATGAGCAGTGTTGGCATACCACCTACAATACCAAATATGAGAGGGAGGGGAAGTAGTGGTATAGGTAGTGGTGGTGGGAGATCTTCTAGGGGTGCAAGGTAAACTCAAGATACTGAAGCCCCAAGACCAACTCAAGCAAGTCAAGCCCCAAGGCAAACTAGGGCATCAACACAGCAAGTTCAAGCCCCAAGGAAAATACAATCAAGGCAAACTCAAAGACAAACTCAAGTTACTCAAGGCCTAAGGAAAAGTCAATTAAGGCAAAGTCAAGCTACTGATGCCCTAAGGAAAACTAGAGCAAGTCAAGCCCAATAGCAGTCTCAACCTACTGAAACCCCAAGGAAAACTAGAGCAAGTCAAGCCCAATGGCAGTCTCAAGCTACTGAATCCCCAAGGTAAACTAGGGCAAGTCAAGCCTAAAGCCAGTCTCAAGCCACTGGATCCCCAAGGTAAACTAGGGAAATTTAAGCCCAAAGCTAGTTTCAATCTACTTAATCCCCAAGGCAGAGTCAAGCAAGTAAAGCCCAAAGGCAATTTCAAGCGACTTAAGCCCTAAGGCAGAGTCAAGCAAGTCAAGCCCAAAGGTAGTCTCAAGCTACTCATCCCCCAAGCAAGAGTCAAGTAAGTCAATCGCAAAGGCAGTCTAAAGCTACTCAAACTCAAAGGAAAACTAGGGCATCAACATGGCAAGCTCAAGCCACAAGGCAAACTAGAGCATCAATACAACAAGATCAAGCCCCAAGCTCTAACCCTTACAAGAAAGGTTATCAATCTCCTGGTAGGAATTGGAAAGTGTGACCGTGCAAATTAATTTGGAAACATTTAACTGCATGTTAACAAGTACATTTGTTTGGCTATGTAGTGATCTAGTGATCACAATTTTGATATCAGTATTAGGATTTGACTGCATGTTAACAAGTACATTTTACAACATAATGGCAAATGTTTTTGCAATTTTTTTATGAATGTTTATTATTTGTTGTTGTTTGTCTATTTGTTAGACTAAAAATTTAACAGGTACTCTATTGCATCTCTATTTTTTTGTTAGACTGAAAATGTTTGTTGTCTATCTATATATGTTTTTACATTTTTTTTTATGAATATTTGTTGTTTGTCTATTTTGTAACTTAACATGTACTCTATTACATCTCTGTGCTTGTTTGGTGTTGTTTGTCTATTACATCTCTAAAAATTTACAGGTACTCACACAGTCATACTGGTTTAAAATGTGTAGAAGGTACTTACATAGTCATACTGGTCTAAAATGTGCAGAATGTACTCACAGTGGTCTGAAATGTATAGGTATTCACACTGGTCTGAAATTGCCACAATACAAAAAAGGGAAAAGGAAAAAAAAGGCAGTTCCAAATAAATTGCAGTTCCACAATACAAAATAATTACAGTTCAAACTGATCTGATAGAAGATGTTAGATAGAAAGGAAATTGCAGTTCTATTGATTCACAAAACAATTGCCATAATACAAAAACACCACAATACAAAAATTGAAAGTAGATAGGGAGAAATACCAAGGGTGCCACAAAACAAAAACAAATACTTTCTAAGATCCCAAACAAAAATCACAAACATCACATCCCAAAAGAAAACTTACCTCTAAAAATAATACCCACAGATACAAACAAAACCCTATTCTTTCTCTTCTGCCCCATTTTCTTCAATCTCTTCTTCTTCTTCCTCATCTGCCTCTTCTTCCTCCTCATCTGTTTCTTTTTCTTCTTCTTCTTCTTCTTCTTCTTCTTCTCTCCTTCTTCTTCTATCTACCCATACTCACCCTTCTCTATCTAGCTAGCCTCACTGTTGGAGGATGAATCATAGCATGCAACAAATCCAAAGTACTCTTCTTCAAAAGAAGAGTCACTCTCAGTTATAGAGAAAAGATGCATTTTTGAGGTTTTGAAAAGAAGATAAGAGAAGAGAAGAAGCACTTTAGTTTTGAAGAAGGTGGGAAAGTCTTGGTTTTATAAATAAAAGGCATTTAAGGGGTTCTTGAAAAGAGAATGAACACTAAATAAAATTTTGGTTTCCCAATGTTGGTAGTTGGGGGGATAATGGTTTGGGGGGAAGGTTTGGGGATATGTTAAGTATGTGTAAAGTGTGTACACAGGATCAATAATGGATTATAAACATAACAAACTTGTATAAGAAGAATTGCACATAACTTGTATCACAAGAAACTCCCAATCTCATCCTATTAAGAATTTGCCTTTTGCAAAATTCATCCCATCCCATAGTCATACTCACCTTAACATTCAAATTAGTCATAGTCTTAAATTATGCATTTTTCTTTCCTTCTTCATGCATATAGTCCTTTAGCCACAAAAAGGCTTATATTCAACATTTTTACAAACTAAGAATTTCTTACCCTTACTTCTCTGGGCAGTAGATTTACACAATTTTATGACACCACAACCACCTTTAGGGTAAACTACAGTCCTCCATGGACATTCTCTCCACCAGTGCCCATTTCCTCATAACCATAGCAACCACCTTTGAAAGAGGGGCTACTCATACTTGGCAAATTTGAAGATTGCCCAATGACATCACACAACCATTGGAAAGTACCACAGGTTGGGAATTGGCATTTCAAGTACTTTCTACCAGGGTTCTCTATTAATTTAGAAACATAAAATTGTATTATTCCATTGCAATTTGGCTTCTTGCACATATTATATAACCATGAACAATCATCAATTCCATGAAAAGCTTGATCACAGATAAAACATAAATCATCCTACAACAAAAATCATAAATCATAAATAAGTTAGTATTTAGTACCAATTTATGTCCCTGCAATTTGTCTTTAGTCCTCATTTCTTACCTTTAAGCTTTAATGGTGATTTCTCAAAATTTACATAAAACACCTTATTAATTAGAGAGACAGAGAGATATAATGTAATTTTACCTTCATATCACTACCACCATCACTACCACCTCCACCTCCCATAGACACAGAGATAAATCAATACCAAAACTTAGAAATAAGAGAGATAAAGAGATTTAATGGAGGTATTTGGGAAGGAGATGACCAACACCAAAACTTAGAAAAATTAAAGGGATTTAGGAAAGAGATGACCGTTGGGGTATGTATTTGGGAAAAGATATGACTATTAGACAAAGTATTGGTGAAGAGATGAACTGAAGACAACTTGCTTACCTGTTAGAAGAAATCACGTGCAACTCGTGTGAGGGTAGTTTAGTCAGTTCATGCTAAAATTTGAGTTCAACAGAGGATAACCTGTGGTCAGAAGCCATTTGGGGACCAAAACTACATATTTAAACAACTTGGGGACTAAAGGCAAATATTCGGCTTATAGGTTGGACTGTAGTCAAAAAATCTCTAAAATAAATTGATTATTGATTGAAAAAGTATAACTTATATTAATTCATCAAAAAGAAAGTAAGATCATAAAGCAACATTATACCTTCTACTTCTCTCTCTCTCTCCCTCTCCTAACAAGTAAAAGAAAGGTATGGTAGAAAAAAGATATCTTATCCTCATCTCCCTCTTTGTTTTATAAGCTAACCAAGTCCTCCCAATTCTATGCTAACAAATAGATTTTATGGAGATATTTTAGTAACAATCTTGTATACATCACAACACCTTGCCAACAACTCTTGCCACATGTCACTTCCTTGTTGGTCTAGAATCTATTATCACTTGGTCATCTCCAACAGTGTCTTTAGCATGTAAAAATAGGCTTTTAGGAAAGGATTGGGCAAAAATGTTTTATTACCTGCAATAATGAGAATATATTTAATTAGGTCTGATAAAACTATAAATAGGGCTCTAGATCATATAAATTTAAGGGCACAAATAGGCATTTTTCATGCTTATCAAATACCCCCAAACTAACATATTACTAATCCCTTAGCAAAAAGCCAAAAAAATTAAACTCATTTTTGGTTTCTTACGATTGCATTTAGCATATGCAGAAAGCCTATAAACCTATAGGTTACCACTATATGACGAGTTGTGTCTCGTGAGGGTTTTCAGTTAATATACCCACAAAATTCTATCAAAGACGTTATAGTATTATAAATAACTTATAATTGTTGCTCCTAGTATCTCTAAAATGGATTGAATTCATCTATAATATATAACACTTAAACAAGGGTTAACCATTAGATACGTTAGAATTTGTCAAGTCAATTTTACTACCATCGGATCAGATCAAGTTTCAGAAATACATCCTTTTGTGTAATAAATTAAGTTCATAGAATTAAGGTATTTGTTAATCCTTCCAAATAACCTTAGTCTTATCACGAGTATGATAGAAGAAATCTAGAAGTTAGTTCGACTAGTGCCCTAGTTTGTTCGCTCTCTTTTATTGATTTTTTGGGGAAAATATATATACACACGAGCTTTTCAAGGTAAGGCACTGCATTTAAGTTTTCATTTGCTCTTTTATACTTGCAACTTACCTTCCTTCAAATAGTTCTCAACTATAATCGTAGAGACTCGTATTTTACTTTTTGGTATCTTCTTTTTACATTGATTCATGGCTTTCCTCGAGATTGGTTAAAATTCCTCCTCTTTCAGTCGTAAATCTTGCGAGGGGCCTCTAATTGTGAAGGTTTTTTATTTATTTTGAGTATGCCAACATCATGAAGGGCCAATAACTTGTGAAAAATACATACAAGCCCTTACTTTGAATTTTTGAGAAACAAATATTCCTAGGCAGTTGTCTCCCTTATTACAGATTCTTCCTAGCCCAAACTATTGATTAATCAAAAGGTAACATTTAGTCTTAACAAAACCTTAATAACATAGCTACGTGAGGTGTAAATATAAGGGCATTTTTCTTCTGAAACACATCTAATAGGATGATATTACCAAAATTTTAAAAAATCTTAATGCACTGAAAATTTATGGTTTAAAATAAACCATAACCTTAGAATTGTATCCCAAGTACTACTCTAGGATTCTAAAAATATTTAAAGATCAGAGTATACAAAAGATGTGTCTACAATACCAGAATGCCCTTGAATAATAACTTTTCTTATAAAAAGATGTGAAAATTTCATTTTCCCCACCCTCACACTGAATTAACATATGTCTCCATAGTTGCCAAAAATAAAAAGAACATGAGAAAATATGAAAATATTACTTGAACACGATAAAGGTTGCCTCCCACAAGCGCTAAGTTTATCGTTTTCAGCCAGACGATGGTAGGTACCCCCAAACTAGATAAGACTATGGGTAGAAATAAAGGTACTTATATTACATATGATGGGTCCCGAAGATTCATATCCTCGCTCGAACTAGTAAAGTACTCGTGAAATGGTTTAAGTTTATGCCCATTTACCTTATTAATGTTGCCAGTACGAGGGTCGAGAATTTCAATAGCTCCTTAAGGGAAAACTATTTTGACAATGAACGGCTGGGATTGAAGTTTTCCAAGAAGCAAATGAAGACGTGAAGAATACAATAAAACTTTATGATCAACTTCAAAGGTCTTTCACAAAATATTTTTATCATGGAAAACCTTGGTTTTGTCTTTGTATATCTTTAGGGATTCATATGCATATTTTTGGAGCTCATCCCACTCATTGAGTTATTGCTTACGGTGGGACCCAGCCGTTGAAGTGTCAAAGTTAAGTATTTTTATTGCCCAATAAGTTTATGCTCAAGTTCGACAAGAAGGTAACATGTTTTGCCGTAAACGAGTCGGTAAGGTAACATTCTAATTGAGGTTTTATATGTAGTGCGATAAGGCCAAAGTGTATTAGTTAGTCTTGTAGACCAATCTTTGTGATTTAGGTTAACCATCTTTTGGAGAATATTTTTGATCTCCCGATTAAAAACTTTCACTTGCCCACTAGTTTGCAGATGATAAGGTGTTGCCACCTTATGGGTTATACCATACTTTTTGACAAGGGCAGTAAATTTTTTGTTGTTAAAATGTGACCCTCCATCGCTAATGATAGCCCTCGGTGTTCCAAATCGAGATAAAAATATTTTCTTTTAAAAATTAAGAACAACTGCACTGCTATTCGTTCTCGATGGGACGACTTTAATCCATTTCGATACATAGTCTATTCTAACTAGGATGTACTCATATCCAAGAGAATTGGGAAAAGGGCCCATAAAATAAATACCTCAAACATTAAAGGGTTTATTAACCAAAATAAGGGATAAAGATATCATTTTTCGTAGAGAAAGGGCTTCCATTTTCTGGCATCTCTCGCACGTTTTACAAAATACGTGTGCATCGCAAAATAAGGTAGGCCAATAGAAGCTACACTGTAAAATATTTGTCGCGGTCTTCTTAGAGCTAAAGTAACCTCCACATGCTTGGGTATGACAAAATCGCAAAATGTTGGTGAACTCAGACTGGGGGACATCTCCTAAAGATTTGATCAGTCCAATACTTAAAAAAATAAGGATCATCCCAAAAGAAGTACTTTACTTAACTAAAAAATTGATCTTTATCCTGTTTAGTCCAATGATCGGGAATGGTGTTTGTGGCTAAGTAATTAGCAATGTTTGCAAACCACGGTAACTCAAAAACTGAATTCACAGCCATAAGCTGTTCATTTGAGAAAGATTCCCTAATCAGTAAGGACTCGTTAACAGACTCAATCACTATACAGGAAAGATGGTTGGCTACTACATTTTTTGACCCATTTTGTCTCGAATCTTGAGGTCAAACTCCTACAAAAGTAATACCCACCGGATTAATCATGCCTTACCATCTTTCTTTAACAAAAAATGTTAAAGCACGGCATGATCCGTGTAAACAACCACTTTAGATCCTATAAGATAAGATCTAAATTTTTTTAGCGCATAAACAATGGCCATGAGTTCTTTCTCGGTGGTCGTGTAATTAAATTGGGCATCCTTTAATGTTTTACTAGCGTAGTAGATGACATGGGGACGTTTATCAATTTGTTGTCCCAAAACATTGCCTATAGAGTAATCAGAGTATCACACATTAACTCGAATGGCTTACTCTGAACAGGAGGTGTAATAATGGGTACGGTTGTGAGCTGGGTCTTAAGCCTCTTAAAAGCTACAAGACAAGGTACATCAAACTCATAGGTCACATCTTTGGTCAAAAAGTTACTTAATGTGTAGGGGTCTACCCCTCGATATGACCCTAATCGAGCTTCTTCTAGCTCGAACTACAAACATCTCAGACTTACACATTTTTAACATGACTTCTTCTGTCAATATTTCAGCCTACTCCACGAACTGGTGAAGAATGTAGGTTGAGCTCAAACCGAAAAACTTGAACAAGTTAAAGACACTTGTCTCTCACGAACTCATTAGTTACTCAGTTAACCGCCATTAACCACATTGTTCAGAGAACATTCTCTAGCACGATGAAGAATTATGGAGAAGGCCTATATAAAAAAAAAGTTCCAGAAGAGACAGGGATCAAAAACTTACACGAGAAATCACCAAGAAAAATAGATATTCTAGATTCTCAAAACATTCAAACTTCTTAGTTACATCATCTGCTAACTGACAAAGAAAATGAGTTCGAATTGGCTTGCAACATCAATATGATAGATGAAATCAGGGAACGTGCCATCGCTAACCTAGGTCAATATTATCATATGCTAGCCAATTTGTATAACAGCTGAGTCAGAAGCTGTACCTTCCAAATCGATGATCTCTTCCTCAGAGAAATTCCTCAACACCGCAAAGAGCCTCACGCTGGAAAATTAGTCGACAATTGGGAGGGTCCATTCATTATCATAGGTCTCTCAGGCCTGGAATCATATTACCTCATGACAAAAGAGGGAATCCACATTTTAAATCCTTAGAATACTAGACGACTGAAGCGATACTATCGTTAACCGCCTTACTACTCCATTTTCATTTCTCGTTTTTGTTTTTTCAATTCCAAAAGTGAGATTTTCATCTCCATCCAATGTAAATTTTGAACTGTTCAATGAAACTTCCAAGTTTTTACAGCATCTCTTTACTTATGTTGATTCAACTATATTCTATAAATTAAAGCATATATAATATTAGCTTTCAATCGATCTCATACCAGTTAAATCAAGGATAACACTTATTTAGCTGACTCAACCATCTCTGCGATTGAAATAAATGTAAAAACTTATTTTATATCAAAGACTCTACCAAACATGAGATATGGCAAAGGTAATACTAGCCTTCATCTCTTTTAACTTGTTTGGGACATTATACCAGTTAAATCAAGGATAACACTTGGTTTAGCTGACTCTTCTAAATCTCTACGATTAAAGCAAATGTAAAAACTTGTTTTATATCAACGACTCTAACAGATATAAGATAAGGCAAAGATTATACTAGCTTTCATCTCTTTTAATTTGTCTGCAACATTACTACAGTTAAATCAAGATTCACTTGGTTTGACTGACTCAACCCCTCTCTGCGATTAGAACAAATGTAAGAACTTTTATTATATCAAACACCCTACCAGACATAAGATAAGGCAAAAGGTAATACTAGCTTTTATCTATTTTCCTATGTCTGCGACAGATACTATTTATTTTTAGGCTACATTCACAACCACTACAACAGATTCTTTTCTGCTATTGGGATGTCAGCCGTGTTTTCCACTACAACAGGAGGTCAATCTAATATTAGTTCTCAAGTTACAGCAATCCTACCCCGCTCTATCAGATTTGTAGGGCGAGGGCCTAAATTTACTTCCATGGAGGCCATACAGTTTCCTCGATCTATATCAACTCCACAAATACATCCCTTGTCAGACAGACTCTTGAACAAAGTATCTCAAGTCTTTTTACTTCCTCTACAAAATAAGTAATGATCGACTTTAACAAGTCTGAGCGTGATGCATGTGCTACAACTATCTATGAAAAGTGCGATCTCGCCTTCTCGAGGCGTGCCTCCAACCTCGCATATCGTCGCTTCTGATATGCCATCACCCTTTTTATCAGAGCATCAGAAGCTATACTCTCTTCCAATTTTTTGACAGCTTTATCTGATTCAGCCTAATTAATGGCCCTTAAATCTGCTACCTGAGCACGAAGTCTTTCTTCTTTATCAGAGTATCCTTTAATAGGTCGTCTTTCTTCTTTATCAGAGTATCCTTCGCCTTGATTTCCCCTTCTAATACTTTTTCCCTGACAAGAGCAGTATCCAACTTCTGTTGGCACGCCCTTAAATTCGTATTCCCTTTTTGCACATGCCCTTGAATTCGAGCTACGTCACCTTCCAGCTCCCTAATTCGAGCTGATAGGCTAACTACATCCCCTTGGAAGAGAGAAACCTTACCATCATTTCTACTCTTCCTCGAGTGTTCTCTAGCCTCGACGTTCCTGACACGCGCGTTGGCTTGTGCCAATTCGGTCTTCAATCGTGCCACCCTCTCATTCAACTCATCACACTTCTGTTACATCGTCCGAAACTCCATATCCTTGGCAGGTAAGACTGTATGCAAGTGTTCGGCTACAGCTTCTGAAGCCAATAGATCCTCTCGAGCTATCTTCAGCTCGTTATCTATTTCAATAATTTTCTTTTTCAGTCGCTCCAACTCGTGTCTACTATTTTAAAATTCAGTTCAAAATTGTTTCTCTGATCTTTCTAGTGCCCGAATACGGCATTGAGCCATCTCAGCATGCCTACTCTTTACCATCAGCGTGTCAATCTGACTTTAGAGCTTCGCTACGCGTTCTTTTATGTCCGTAAGCTTTTTTAGCCCCCTGTCAATTTTGGCATCCTTCACCTCAATTTTACGAGTGAGGTCATCAGCTATCTGGGTTGTCTCAACAAACTTGAAGTGCACCTTTACATGTTGGTATTCTCTATTCTTATTTGCCTCCCTCACCCTGTCCAACTCCTCTGCAGATTCTCTATTAAATTGGAGTGCCTCATCTTCGCGCAAGCGAGCTGAATCAAATTCGACCTGCACAATACAAATACGTTATATCCAGTTTGATTCAAAACACTCCCTCAATGTACATATACATATCTCATTTCTAACAAGATATTTGATTTCTAACATCTACCGTGTGCAACTACTTCGAGACATAAAGGTCGAAGTACGATCTCAGATGGATGCTCCATGACATATATTTCCAGGTCTAAGGTACACATTCTCTATATGCTACTTTGTCAAAAACTTTGATTTTTCCTATGTACTAGTTGAGTGTCATTTTCCTAAAACTGATAACAAGTTTTTGGTCTACTTCTACGTTCTATATTGTCTTATTTACTTGACAGTTTTATATTAATGAAGCATATAAGTCGAATATTGCCTGTTTTAATCTAACCTACAACTCTGCTTGCGAAGACAGTAAGGATGTGAAAGTCTCTCTTTCCCTGGCAAGCCCAGTCTCTAAATCTTTTATTTTAAGGCTCGTTTCTCTATGTGCCAACACAAGGGTTACAAAAAAGAACTTAGCCTACAAAAGTCTATTTAATATACAATATCCAACCGATTTATAGAAACATTTCCAAAATATTCATACAAAATCATTTCTCTACCCTACCTTCTCATGTTCCCCCTCCGGGAGCTCGGTGTCATTTCCTTGGTTGTCTAGCACCGTCTGACGAGAGACACCATCCAACCCATCAACAACCCCTTCCTCATCTCCCTCCTCAATATAGTTGTCTGCCATAATAACATCCACCTCATCCTTTGAATACCCCTTCAACATAAGGTGGCGCCCGAGTCTTTCGCGCTCTGCCACCACCTCCTCCAGGTTTGCTCACGCCTTAGCTTGAAGATGGTCGATCTCCACTACTTGGGAAGCCTACAGAGCCTCCAGCTTTTTAACATCCTTGAGCGCGTCAACCTTCAATTGAGCTATCATCCTTTCAAGCTTGATATTCCTCTTCAACTCTGAGACATATCCCCCTCACCAAACGAGCAACCTGCAAAGTACAATTCAACCTCAGTGTGACCTCAGAGCGCAATGCAAAAATATATTTAACATAATCGAGCATAAATACCTACCATTTTGCTCATATTCTCTTCCCCATGAAGAGCCGCCAACCTGGTCCTTTCCTCCACCTCTTTTAGATCATCCTCAGCAGCAGGTCGTTATTTAACGACCTTCTCCCCCGACGTTCTCGAAGGTTCGATCCTTCTCCTTTTTTCTTTTCCTTCGACCTCGCCACTTCCAGTAGTACTAGAGGCCGACAGACGCTTTAGCATATATTTTTTAGTAAACGTTCGAACTAATTTTCTCAACGTAATAGACTCTAGATGAACTGAACCGCCCACTCTAGGGGACTTGAGTAAGTTCGTTCGCCCTTCCCCACCAGTTCCTTTCTTCTTACCATCTTCAACACCCGCCATCAGCCTTGTCGATTGAGATTTTTGAACTTTTTTGAACTTGCTTCCAACCCGTTCCTTTCTGCTAAGGCCAAGTCCTTCCAACACAGATTCGAGCTTAACCTCTTCCTTAGCAACTTCGTCTAACAAAGAATCTTTCCTCTCCACCTGGGACTTCGGGCCTGCCATGTACAATATTATTTATTATCAACAAAAGATCATACATTTCCAACATATCAATATTATACACTATACATTGTTATGCTTACTTTATTTTATAGTTCTAAATAGAAGATCCAAGGGTTATTCATCATCTCTCTGAAGCAATTACCCTTCACCCATATTACGTTGTCGTTCCAGGATCGACCTGATGAATTCAGATCGAAGAAACGAGGCTGGGTTGTGCTAGCACAAAAATATGCCCCTCCACTGGCATGATAATTCTTCACCCCGTAAAACTGCAAAACATCCTCAGGAGATATCCTCCTCACTTTCCCCTCCTTTCCCACTTTTTATTCAGATGGTCGCAAATACTTATCACCTCCCACATGTTCCCGTTCAATTGAACAGGACATGCCCCAATCATATTCATAATCCCTTTCACCAAATTGGTAAGGGAAGACTCAACCCGTACTCTAATTGAGACCGGTAACACAAAAAGCCCTCTGAAATGTCACTCTGAACACTCTCATCGAAATACTTCAGCGAGATTGATTCGTCTATACCACTATCTCGTTTCTCCTCCTCCAAATCGGCCAACAAATAAAAATACTCCTCCCCCGTTGCTACAGTGCACCCCCTAAACAGCCTACCAGCGTATTCTACGCAGTTACCCCATGTCCCTCCTACAGTAGCCTTGGTTTTATAAAACTCTTTAAATGCATTCGAGCAGGGAGGATAGGTCACTAATTTCCCAGGGAAACCTGGAAATTGTTCATCCCCTACTTTAACCTCACTGTCAAACATTTCAATTTTGGACTCTACTATTCGACCAGAGGTTGACACCTCGTTAGCAGGTGACCTATCCATCTCAACTACAATTCTACAGGCAAGGGTTTGATCATACACAAATACCTTTCACGATCAACCTACATATAGGTCCTGGTGTCTATCATTATCTTATGCACATCCATCATTCGAATACAAAAAATAAAAATCTTCCATATATTCTATATGTATTTCAAATTTCATAGATTGCTATAAATAGTGATTTTTCAAAGATTTGCAAAAACAAAAACATGCATCGCACATCTCTACTAACCTTCTGTGTTAGAATAAGAATTTGAGGCAATGCCAAATCCTTCCCTCACAATGCTGTTGTATCACCCCAACGTGATTCAGTCCGCGCAACTTTCTTTGATTGTTGGTCACTCTCAGATAAATCCTTACCAGATTCTTGGAAATTTTATGTACTTCCCTCTCCTTGCTCTCCAAGTTTTTAGAAGTTGAAAAACATTTGAATGATGAGGAAGAAACACTATTTATTCTTTCTCTCTCTAACTGTTGGCAGTTATTGTGCCTCGCACGCGCCGTCCTCGGTTTTGGAACCGAGGCATCCTTTCTACTGTCCATGTCAGATGTCTTGTTCCTTCTCAATAAAACCGTTTTTCCATCATTGCCCCTTCCCTTATATTTTAATCTATTTTTCTCTCCTACACGATATCAGATTGTTACAGCTTTAAATAAAAAACAAAATTAAAAGCTCCTGTTTTTTTCTGTTCTTATTTCTTTTACTTATAGTACTAGTGACGTCATTTCTAAAGCTAACAAAATTTTCAAATGTATTCAAAATTGTTTGTAACAACAGTCTCAAACGACATTTGTAACTATAGAGGATCAATTTGACTTTTATCTTTTCTTTTAGAAAATATTTAAATACTTACATTCATTTGTGATAACACTTTACATATAATTACACCTAAAACAACCTTCATGACCTGGGCAACCATATCCGATCAAATGTCCTCCAGCAATCATCACATCTTCAGATTCGATCTCCTCCACAGTGAGCAATCTCATTGCTCCTTTCAAGCTGTTGGGCCCACTATTATTTTTCGAAACATCTTTTCGTAAAAATGACGTTCGTATTCACTTTCTCTTCTAATCATATCCAAACCCTCAACATTCACCTCCCTCCCAGGCAACTCAACATCATAGTCCAACAACCCAAAAATGCGTTTACGCACTTCGGCTACCTTAATAGTCAATCTTCCATCAGTGGCATAACGGATTCTCTCAGAATAAGTCCATCTCATCATTTTTTCCTTCTACCTAATTTTTCCTCATCAACCCCCCTTCATTTATACCTTGTCTGGCTGTAAAATTCCACGCAGCTCGGGATGTTATCCTATTATCTCTTAACATAAACCATAAAATCTTTGTAAAATTTATATATGAGCACATTTCTTTCTATTAAACTATATCATTTTGTACTATTTTATATCGACCTAATTCCTCCCAACAAACTATCACGATCGACCTGCCATTACAAAATTTATACAATTTCCGTTCCTCTATATTTCTACCCAACCCCAGGTCGAACTTCTATTATATACATTACAAACATATTTCAAACAGTTCGATTATAATAACAATAATTTTGATGTCATATATATCTGCTTATCAGTATCTTTGCGAACTCATCGCATTATTCATAGCCCGATTCCAGTTACATTCTATTCTATATCAACACAATGTTTGGATAACAAATATTATTCATTCGAATCAAATTACAGATACGTTTACAGATAACAAGTCTTTCAAAGTACTCAGAGATTGAATACTCTTACAGATATCAAGTCTTACAAAGCATTCCGAAATCAGGTACTTTACAGATAGTAAGTTTTTTTATTGCTTTACCGATAGCAGAACTTTTAGGTACCCCAAGCATCATCAAGTCCTTCAGTTCATCCTGCTTCAGCGATTTTTTACCCTGATACAAAGCAGAAATTAGAAACAACAAAAAGCTTCCCTCACATGAGTTCTATCGAAGTCTAGTCGAACTTCAAATAGAAACTATACAAGCAGAAGACACAGTGATGGACGCAAATCTTCAAACTAAAGGTCTTCTTAGCACCAAAAGATGATGGAAATGCAGAAGCAGACTTCCACTTTTTGTCTTCCACCTCCGCTGCCATCACCTCCTCCTCTAAAACTACCACCGCCACAGAGTTGGTTAAGATGAAGATAGCTCGACTTTAGAATCCATTGTGACACAAGTCATCAGCATAACTGCCTCGCAGTTACGCTTATCCCTACATCTGTCTCCCCACCCTTGTCCTCTGCAAGGGTACAGAGACAAGCCCAACGTTCATCGCCTGTCAAGACGATGACATGAAACCTCCACCTACAGTAAAATTCTTCCTCAGCTTCAACCGCTTCGTCTTCCGACATACCTTAATAAGTCAAATAAACGGGAGTGGGTATGGACATCTCCAAGTATTGGTCACCAAAGTACTTCAACTTCAACCTCTACATTTTAGAAGCAATCCTCTCTTCAAGGACCATCCTTCGAGTCCTCACCATCTGCAAAACTTTTAGTGAATTTGACAACTTACAAGTGTACTTTACTTCAAAAACTCAGTACAAGTACTATTTATAGAACCCTACATTTATTGTGCAGGTACGATATTCCAAGCGCCATCATTCAATACCGACGCAACCCTTCAACCCATAACCGTCACATACATCAGCATCTACATCTTCATTTAATACACGCCATTTCCCTCTGAGCCCCACAATTTCCATACAGTCAAAGCCATCATTACTCCATTTCAATATTTTAACCTGCTACATGAACTGGTGAAGAACGTGGGTCGAGCTCAAACCGAAAAACCTGAATAAGTCAAAGACACCTGTCTCTCACGAACTCATCAGCTACTCAGTCAACTGCCACTAACCACATTGTTCAGAGAACGTGCTCCAACACGATAAAGAATTACGGAGAAGGTGGCCTTATGTTAGATCTTTATGGAAAATACAACGTCTTTGGTGACGCAAAAACGCTGATGTTTTGTGCTTTGAAACTGATTGACATCCTCAGGAGTCCTTATGGGTTTCTTATGTGTTCTTGATGGTATTGTAGAACCACCACCCCACATGACATTTTTGTTTTTCCATCTTGAGAGAAGTGCAAGTATATATCTTTCTTTAGTTTGTTGTCACATAAACAGTCTCTTTGGTTACGTTTCAGGGAAGCTGCAATGGCCTTGAACCCTTTACATCCAGATGACTGGTTCGCACTTGGTGCTACTGTAAACTGCTTGTAATGCTGCAGTAAACTGCTTGCTCAGAATATCGAATATGTAATGCTGTAAACTGTTTTTTCATAATATCCTTGCTTAGGTCCTATTTTTTTTTTCTTCAAAATATGCTATAAACTATTTTATTTTTTTTATAAGCTAAATGAGGCGGGGATGGGGCGGGTCTGGTATTGAACGTATTTATGTGGGGCGGATTTGGGGATCCCTGCTTAATTTAAATGGGGATCGGGGAGAGGATAGGAGGTGGGAACCTAAGTGGGGATGAGGATGGTATTGGCTCCCTCGCCCCAAATCCGCCCCATTGCCATCCCTAAGAAGGCCTATATAAGTAAGAAGTTTAAGAAAAGACAGAGACCAGAAACTTACACGAGAAATTACCAAGAAAACTACATATTTTAGATTCTCAAAACATTCAGACTTCTTAGTTACAAGGTCCAAGCATTTCTAAATCTAGAGATCACTTGTAATAAGATATCCGCATCAAGCAATAAAGATACTTTTACAAAAATTCTCCACTCGAGGTCGTGGTTTTTTTTACCTATTCAGAGGTTTTCTACGCTAAAAATACTTATACCATTTCTTGCTTTCTATTATAATATTATCACATATTCATTAGTGTGATAGCAAATTCTAGGCCATTTCGATCCTATGAAATTTGGCCATTACATAATGAACGAGTGATCTTACTAAAATCTTTGATAAAATGACAGTAGAAACTTGCATGTCCTAGAAACGAATAGACATCCTTAACGTTTCGTGATGGGGGAAGGTTAGAAATGGTAGGGATGGCAATGGGGTAGATTTGGGACGGTGGAGCTAATACCATCCCCATCCCCGCTTAGGTTCCCACCTCCCAATCCTCATTTAAATTAAGCATGGATCTCCAAATCCACCCCATATAAATATGTTCGATACCAGACCCGCCCCATCCCCACCCCATTTAACTTATGAACATAAAAAAAAAAATAGTCCTTACATATTCTGAAAAAACAGTTTACAGCATTACATAATGCATAGCAAGCAGTTTACAACATTATTTTCAAACCTGCATTTGCAAAATGAAAACAAAAAACAAAGAAACCTGGATAACCCACACCGTAATTCCAAAGTAATCTAATGGGTCTCGACCTTTTACCCAATAACCAATCACCATCTTCCGCATTAGTCCACTGCAAACGAAGAAAAACTGTCCACTGTTACCAAGAATGCGAAGATGTTCTTCAAAGTCGCAAACCCCTTCAAAAAAGAGCCAACCATTTAAAATGTGAGATAACAAGCGGTTCACGTTCGTTACCTGACACTCCTAGAATCTCATCAGCAAGGCAGTCAGATGTTGGTCCCAGTAGACTCTCTCTCCAAATCAACAAAGAAAATGTAATAGTATTTGAAGAGTTTCATAAACTGAGATGGAAAGATTGGAGATTCATCGACGAAGAAACCAAAAGCCCAAGCCATTATGCACGACCGATAGTGAAGCAAGTTAAAGTGAGTGTTACTAAAAGAGTAGGCCATTCAGACTAAACAAACAACACTACAAGAACCAAATCTACCAATGTAGTAGACACCCAAACTCTCAAATCCAAGAAACCAAAACAAATCACAAAACCTTGGGACGAATCATCGACAATACCCTCATGTTCACCCAGACTCAGATTCTTGGACACTAAACCTAAACCAATATCAACATCTCAAGACACCACTAAACCCAAACCAATATCAACATCTCAAGACACCCAAGTCATAATTTCCCCAAGGCCAACATCCAAACTTGGTCCAATAACGGTTTTGAACAATGTGGTAGTCCAAAAAGTAGCACAAGCAAAGACGAATGGGCAAGCATTATCGTAACATTTAAGCAAGAAAACCAGTTGTGAGCGCTTTACTCAATGTTGAGAATCAAAACCGTCTGTTAACAACAAATGCAAGAAGAAATCATCAACATTGGCCAACATAGAAACAACCTCTTCATCTTCTTCATCAACCCAAATTCAAATTCAAGTAAGCATGCTTTCATAGTATAAGTTGTGAGCGCATACTTTTCCCTCGTATGCTTTACCTGTAAAAGCAAATAAATCATACATACTAAGATCCCATTTTACACTACAATGTAGTGACTTAAACTACTCAAAACGAAAAGGGGTACCAGATCGAGAGCGTAAGCGAACCCTCCTTCAGTTTTGACAAACTTATCATATCCATGAGGTGGATTACCTCTCAAAGCCAAAAAATTCTGAATCCCATAAGACTTGATAGTATCAAGAGCTTGATCTATCTTCTCGACAGGCATATTAGTACATGTCAAATGCATCATTGTCTCTACACAGATCTACAAATCATTTATATCAGTAATGAGACCAACCAAGATGAGATCTACCAAAATAAGAAACCAAAGAAATGTACCATGTTTTGCATCTTTTGTTGTCGGAAATGTCGAGAGTGAGATCAGCTGTAGAATCACCGGCACCCCAAGTGATGTCACAGGAAGGAGAATGGGAAACCATTCGATCTTTTTTTCGAACATTGTGTCGACACCATCTTCGATCTTGGGTGGGAAGAACTCGAATGAGAAGTCGACCTTTTTTTTTGTTGATGCTTCTTTGATCTTATCGATCACCTTCATCTTTTCTCTGAGTATGAGATTCAGATCCTAAATGGAGGATAACTTAGTTCTATTTATATTAAAAGTATATAAAGTATTGATTAATATTTAGTTGGGTGGATACGGCGGGGATAAAGGGTTTTATGCTATAAGTCCCAAATCCGCCCGCCCGATCCCCGACAGATTTTGGGCAGCTTATACCATCCCCACCCCCATACTCGGTTAGCTCATACCAAATCTGCCCCATTCAGGGCGGGGCGGGGAAAATTGTCATCCCTAAGAAATGACATCTATTTTGGCATGGTCAACTTCTATTCCTTTTTCAGAGATGATATGCCCCAGAACTGTCCCTTTTTTCACCACAAAGCGACATTTCTCCTAATTTAAAATAAATTTTTTTTCTTGGCATCTGAGTAAAACTAGAGAAAGATGGTGATGGCATTGGTCAAATGAGTCATCAAATAATGAGAATTCATCCATGAAAACTTCAAGGAATCGCTCTACCATGTAAGAAAAAATACTTAACATACAACGCTGAAATGTCGTAGGAGCATTGCATAAGCTAAAAGGCATATGATGGTAGGCCAATGTGCTGAAAGGACATGATAAATTTATTTTCTCTTAGTCCTCGGGTGTGATGGGCATTTCGTTGTACCTAGAGTAGCCATCTAAAAAGCAATAAAATTTATGTTCAGTGAGTCACTCGAGCATCTGGTCAATGAAGAGTATGGGGAAGTAATATTTCCTAGTGACCGAATTAAGCTTCTTATAGTTTATGCAGACTCTCAATCTAGTGGTCGTTCTACTGGGTACGAGGTCGTTATTCTCGTTTTTTACAACGGTGATTCCCGATAATTTTGGAACAAGATGGATCGAGCTAACCCACAGACCATAAAAAATGGGATAGATGATTCCAGCATCAAGGAGTATTAAAATCTCTTTCTGAACTACTTCGACCATTGTCGGGTTCAATCTCCGTTTTCCTTCCCTAGAATTTTTTGTATTATCTTCTAATTTGATTTTATGCATGCAAATCGAGAGACTAATTCCCATAATGTCCTTTATACTCCAGCCAATGGCTTTTGAATTTTCCTTAAGAACCCGAATCAATTTGTCTTCCTGAAGGGGTTCAAGGTCAACGACAATTATAACGGGCATAGTTTCATCTGGACCTAAAAAAATATACTTAAGATTAGAAGGAAAAGGTTTAAGATTGATCTTTAGGGAGGTTACTTGAGTCTCCAGAATGGGTTTCTTAACATCTATGATTTCACGCTTACCTTCCAACTCTGAAATCTCTAAAGCCGAGTCCAATAAGGCTTTTACCTCATGGATGTATGAATCATCCTCACAATCTCTATAAAAGTGGGCCAAGAATTCCCCTAAAGGATCCGAGATACTTGACCTCTCAAAAGTATTACTGGCAAGACTCTGGATCATATTATACTCGAGTAGTTCAGAATTAGACGGGGAATACGACGCATTGAAGATATTTAATTCTACTGTCATGTTCCTGAAGGTCAACTTCATAATTCCATTGCAGCTGTTGATTACCGTATTAGCTGTTGCCAAAAAGGGAAGACCAAGAATCACAGGGATCTCGTCCTTAGGGTTTACCACTAGCTTATTATTTAACACAATAAAGTCTACTGGATAAATAAACTGCTCAATCTAGATCAACACATCTTCATCCACTCCCCCAGGAATCCTAATGGACCGGTCTGCAAGTTGCAGGGTCTTATTTGTGGGTTTAAGTACTCCAATATCTAATTGATCATAGACAGAGTAAGGAATGAGGTCTACGGCGGTACCTAAATCATGTAAAGCTCATAGGCAGTTGAACCACCTACTTTGTCTCCTTGAAACCAACAAATTAAAATCACATGTAATTAAAGATAAAAAATTAAAGATTCTAAAAGAAAAGGACAAATAACAAAAAGAAAAAGAAAAGAAAATATAAACAAAGGCAAAAGATAAGTCATAAGTTTGGCGATGCAAAGATGACATCAACAATCACATGTATCAAAAAGCAAAGGAGAATGTTAGTCACAAGTTAAAGTCAGATGTATGTCTTGGTGATGCAGCTATAACGTAAACAATCGCATGCATCAACCTTTCAGCTGGATCCACCCGAGCAATAGATATTACTTTAACCTACACATATCACATAAAACAAATACCTTTTACATGGAAAAAAATCAAATTAAATAATAATAACTATTACTGATCGTTAACGCATAAAAACTTATCAAATCGAACAAAAATTTAATAAGAGGAACGCAATTTTTAATCTATTTGTATCCCCGACAATGACGCCATTAGATAAACCGTATTAAATTGGGTATCGTAATATGTTTTATGGTTGTCGTTCTCAAGGATGCATAGATCAGATCATGAATTCTCGTATCAAATTGAATAATGAATATAAAGAACTTATAATAAAATAAATTAATTATTGATTGAAAAAGTAGAACTTACATTGATTCATCAAAAAGAAAGTAGGATCAAAGAGTAACATTGTACCTTCTACTTCTCTCTCTCTCCTAAAAAGTAAAAAAAAGGTACAATGAAAAAAGATATCCTATCCTCCTTTTCCTCTTTATTTTATAAGCTAACCAAGTCCTCCCAATTCTCTGCTAACAAATATATTTTGTGGAGATATTTTAGTAATAATCTTGACTACATCACAATACCTTGCCAGAAACTCTTGCCACATGTCACTTCCTTTTTGGTCTAGAATCTATCTTCACTAGGTAATTTCCAGCACTGTCTTTAGCATGTGAAAATGAGCTTTTAGGAAAGGATTGGGCAGAAATGCTTTATTACCTGCAATAATGAGAATATATTTAATTAGGTCCGATAAAACTATAAATAGGGTTCTAGATCATGTAAATTTAGGGGCACAAATAGGCATTTTTCATGCCTATCAGTGTTGCATCATGTCTGAACTTCATAAATTATCATTCGTTAATGCAATCCGAACATCTTCATTATCTACAATGTGACAACACTCATCATAGCTAGACAATTTATATTTATCCGACGTAATTTCTAATGAAGCATCCAAGTTTTACCTCGACTTCTCACAAATGCCATAAGGCAACCAACATGACTCATCCCGACTACCATGAATCACATTACATGGTTTATCCCCAATTTCATTAATCATATCACACAAATTATTATAAATAAGATTCGAGGCACTATCAAAATTTTTACCTTCCCCGGAGAAAGTCATCGAACGTCTCTTTACAGATCTTTTCTTCTTCATCAATCTACAATCTTCCTACATAGGGTGGTAAACTCGCCCTCCTCAATCACGTTCTGAACTCGATGCCCATCTACCTGCCCTCGTGTATCACAGTTCCTATCGGGGTCATTACCAAGATTGAGTTGTTGTTCTCCAGCTTCTTTTGGGGAAAATTTGACGGCCGAAACAAGAGACATTGGGTTGCATGGGATGACCTTTGCCTTCCCAAAACTGAAGGCAGACTTGGGATTCGTTAACTCGGGGATAAAAAGTATAGCTTCTTGCTCAAAAAATGTTGGAACTTCCTTCATAGCACCTCGACTTGAGCAACTTTCTTCTGAAATAAGTACACCGTTAATGGGGAACTTTCTTGCTTGCGAAAAGGGGACTCCAACCTTTAGAAATAGATACAGGGCCTCATCTCAACGGTGAGTGCAAACACAAACTGGTCTCTCGACAAGGGGGACAAAAGCTTTTGGTTCGACAACTGGACATGGGAGGATCGGTTAACGGATTTGCTCAACCTCGATTGTACGTAACTTATTAAGGTAAAGGATGTCATAGTGAATAACAACAATTGGAATTGGTCACTTCTAGAGCATAAAATACCGATTCACTTGATGCATTCACTTACCCACAAGTTCTTCCTAAGCAGCGAGGACAATGCACCAATTTGGGTGTCGTCCGATAAGGGTGACTTTACCATCAAATCAGCCAAGAATTTCTAGCGTAGGGAGGAAGACACCTACTGCCGTATGAAGTGGATTTGGCATCACACTTTACCAACCAAAATTCATATTTTCAGTTGGAAAACATGGAAGGAAATCGTCACCGTGGACGCATTCATTCAACAAAGAATCCCTCTCGTCTATGTGTTGTTGTTGCATTCACAGCGAGACCGAAATGCTAACCCATCTGCTCATTCAGGGAGAAACTACTTCGGTGGTATGGGCACACTTTGGCAATGTGTGTGGTATTCGGCAAGGGGTTAGCGACAGCTAGTGGACTCGGCAAGGGATGTGGTTTAATGCTGCATATTCCAGTACTCAGATAGGTATCGTTAGAGGGGTATTACCTGCTCTCATAGTCTGGGAGGTCTGGAAGGCACGCTGCACTCATAGATACGAGGAGCGACGCATGTCACCCTTGAACATTATCTGCACAATCAACAAGGACTTACTCGAGAACATGCCCAAAGAAAAAGTGACACAACATAATAACTTCAGCAATCTCATCTCTTTTCAGGCACTATGATTGGTTCGGTACTCTGTGCGTATCAAACGGCTTGTTCTAGTTCAATGGACTCTTCCACCTCCTAGTTGCTTCAAACTAAATAGTGACGGTTCCGTACATCCTTCTGGCATGAGTGGTGCATGAGAAATTATTCATAATCACCGCGGAGATATGTTGCTCGGGTACAACATAGCACTGGGTAGCGGCACAAATATAGCCACATAAATGTACGTTGTAGTTCACGGTCTATTGTACTGCAAATAACAAGGCTGGTTCTCGCATATCATTGAGGTAGACGCTGAACTCCTAGTAAACTGGTATAGGTACACGCACAAATGCCCTACAAAGCATAGTACAACTTGGAACATGATTACCCAACTCGGACGGGGGCCTCATATAAGCATGACACACATCTACAGGGAAGGCAATGGTAAAGCTGATGACCTCTCTAAACTTGGCAGCTCTCAACAGTCCACTCTCTTCTGGATGACAGCCTCTTCCACGGCAAATTCGCATTTCTTATTTCATGGATAAATTCGAAATGACCACTATTAGGCAGTGAACTAGTGGCTCGACTTATGTCCTCCACTTGTAATACTCGCTTACCACTTTAATAAAGCCCATATTCGTTCAAAAAAAAAATCTACAATCTTTCTTCTTATGACCAATTTTACCAAAATTCCAACAAATATCTTGTTGATTGCAATTCTATGCCTTGATGCATCTTTTGATTTTATTCTCGATATGTGAAACTCCCCTTCCTCTAACTTCTATATCCGGGTAATCATCCGATGCTAACAACGAAGCTCCAAGAGGTATGCATAAATCTTCACTAAAGATTTCAACTGCGTCATTGAAAGTAACCCGCTTATGAGACTTTAAATCACTCGAAGCCACTAACTCATATCACAGAGATAACATACTTATCATCTCTACCGTTGTGTCAATTTCCATAAATTACAAAGAAATAGAAGTTGCGAGTGTTGACCATAATTTACCTAGAACATCTCAATCTAAAAGTTTCTACTCCAATATACCTATATCGGACGGCTTCATCGAAATTCCTCCTGGAAGAAAATCAAAATCCTCTGCATACAAAAAATCATTTACTTGCATCTTCCAAATCAAAAGGTTCAATCCATTAAATTTCTCAATTTCTAATTTCTCCTAATCGGTCATCACTCTAATCACACAAGCCCTAACCTTTCAATGTTATAACCTCTCAAGGTTTTTCTCAATTTCTAATTTCTCCTCATCGGCAATCACTCTAATCACACAAGCCCTAACCTCTCAATGTTATAACCTCTCAAGGTTTTTCAAAGCTTTAACGGAGTCTCTCAAACCCTAACTTTCATACTAAGATTAAACTTACTCTTTCATTCCTAGAATATACTCTAAGTATCCTTTATATACTTGGGAAGACTTTACAAAAGTTAGGGCTAAAAGTATAAATCACGAGGCAAGCAAAAAATCACAAAACAACATGAAAAGGCTAAAATATGAGGTCTGTTCGAACAAATAAATGTTATGTTTGAATAGAACCTATTCTTGGACAATAATTCGAATATAGTCAAACTCTATTAGAATAGAAGAGGTAAATACCTCTTTTGTACGAACAGACTAAAGTCCTGTTTGAGCAAAAATACCAGAAATCACTTGAATGATCTTTTATCTTCATCTTTGAGCCTCGTTCGTCCTATGAACGTAATAAACTTCCACAACCAATTTAAATTCATTACTCAACAACTTTGTGGCTTGTGTAGTTTTCTTCATCTCCATTAAGGCCTTCGATAGATCGTGATCTTGCCAAAGTTTCTGCTACAACAATTGGTATCAGAGCCAAAGTTCAATCGGGTTAATTTTTTAGTCATAATCGTTTGGAGAAGATGGCAATGAAGAAAGCTTTTAATGTCAAATTTGACATTGCGAAGTTTGGCAGGAAATTAAATTTTAGTCTTTGGCAATGTCAGTGCAAAGATAAACTGACAACGATGACTACGGATGATTGGGAAGAACTTCACCTTCAAGCTTGTACAATTATGTTGTGTTTAGCTAAGGATATTTTGAGTAGTGTTCAAGTAGAGGCGTCGATGGCGGCTCTTTGGAAGAAATTAGAAGGCTGGTACATGAAGAAATCTCTTACTAACCGCTTGAACTTGAAGATGAAGCTCTATACCTTCAGGAATAAATAAGGTATTTCTATGAACAATTACATTATTGAATTTACTCAACTTGCGAACAATCTTCTCAATATTGAGGTAAAAATACAGGATGACGATAAGGCTCTTTTGTTTATTAATTTGCTTCCCGACGAATATTGGCATCTCACAACTACATTGCTTTATAGTAAGATGTTATTGTTGTGTTAAAATGATGTTACCAGAGCACTTTTATCCAAGGATTTGGGGATAAAGCCATTCGTTAACGATTTACCGGATATGGGTTTATTTGCGGGAAGAGAACAAAATTCTGGGAAAGGCTCGAATTCAAAAAGTAAAGGTGTTGGGTGTTATTACTGTCATAAAAATGGGCTTATTAAGAGAGATTGTCTGAAGTTAAAGGTAAAAGGTAATGAGGGTTACAATATGGCCGCATTAGCTAAAGATGATTCTTCGTTAGAGAATGGGCATGTTTTGTTAGTAATGTCGAGTGAAGATCATTCATTATATGATGATGAGTATATTATTAATTAAGTTTTTGTAGCTTATACCCCTCATTTGGTTCCTCATACTAGTGTTTATCCCCACATTTAGCACATATGAGTTTTGACCCCCCACTTTTCCTTTGACTGTTAGTCAACAGGCTTTAACTAGCCTTGACCCCAGTTAAAAACAATTTAAGTCAGTTTTGCCCCTCACATGATAATAACAATTTTTTTCTCTCTCCCCCAATCTCTCTCGTCCTCAAGATGCAAAGCTCCCAAGTAGGGATCTAGATAGAATAGACCCTAAGCATTATGAGAAGATACAATAGATGATCTAGATTTAACATATGATCATGAAGATGGATGGTCAAACCAGGGTATACTCGATGAATCCATCAACGATCCAGATTCGCATAAACCCATATTAGGTATGGAAGATTCCTCGATCCCCAATAATAATTTCTCAAAGTGGAATGTGCTTCCAGATCCCCATAATCCAAAAGTTTTGTCAAATAAGTGGTAATCGGCACTGATGTATCTCTTTTGTGCACAAGAATTTTCTTATCCAATAAATTTCATTCTTATAATTGCATTGCTACTCATTGTGGTAGGAATGACAAAGTTATTAAAGTGTAAGCTGAAAGCAAATGTCCTCGGAGCCATTATAATGGAGTGTCCACTACTTTTAAGTGATCTGTCGACCTTATCTGTATGACCTTCTAGTTCTTTTACCATGCAGAGAGGAACCTGAGAAGTTAAAAGTTCTGAAACGATGATTGCTACAATTACTAGAACATCGCACTTGATTCTAGATAAGATGAATCTTCTTATCTGCATCCGTGGGATATTTTATTAGCCTCCACAAACTACCCACAAGGCATGTGTTGTCAAAACCTAAAGTTTTACTGGTTTGTAATAGCCTAATTATGAGAATCGAACTTAGCCTTTACACCAAATGTGTTTAGAATGCTCAAGAATAGAGAATAATAACTAATAAGACAATTTAGCATGGAAAACCTTTGAATAGGTTAAAAACAATGACCTCTCTTGAGGATTTTGAGAAAGGGAAGATGATATTATTAAGTTTGTTAGCTTATTATAATGACCCTTCAGAGTATGTGGAATGTTTAAAGTAAGAATTCATCTGTCCTCGTCTCGAATTCTCTGGTCCTATTTATAGGTCTTATAATATGACCGTTTAATGGCCATTAAGTTTCTTAATGATGGACGTTACAAAATATATGTTTGATATTCTTTGACCCGATTATGTAATGTTCTAATTTTTGCTGTTGCATAACGACTTTACAAATGACTGTACATTTGCTTAACTCGAACTGCAGATGTAAAGGTCGACAGATTGGCTTAAACTTTGTGATACTGGATATGCCTTTAGTAGTACTTCGTGTATGTTAATGAGTTTGAGGATGAAGTATGAGTCCGAGATGTGAAATAAGCTTTTACCAGATGGCTTTCAATCAAAAGTGCGAGGAGGATCATGGGCTAGTGGTGTTGGTTCAGAAACTCGTACTTCAATTATTTCCCGATGTTATTGTCTTGATTCTGATTATGCCACGTGTTCTATTGATGAGGTTAAAAGTTTGTATGTAGTTCAAAGATGAAGTATGAGTCTGAGATGCGGAATAAGCAAATACAACTGCCCCCTCTCAGCCAACAGAATAAGAAACATTGTGGGCGAGTGGTGTTGGTTGAGAAGTATCATTAATGCTGCAGTTTATATCTGGAAATCATTTCCAATATATATTCATGAATATCTGTTTGTGGCTCTTGGGTTTCCTAGAACCAATGGTTCTAGTCAATGTTGTTTGCATGAGAAATCCTTCTGATGTTGGGAATCTGAAGAGTCAGTTTAAATGATGATCACAGTATAAATGACACTCTGAGTTGTATATGAAGAACCAAGTCTTCGCCGCTGATTTTCTTCTCCTCTATTCTTGTTTCTATATCTGAAAACTTTAAACTTTTGAGAGTATGGTGACTACCAGGAACCAATCTCGGGAGTCTAGGATTTTTAGAAAAATGAAGGAATTGTGTAATCGGTATTTTGGATACTAACCTTTGCATCTGCCGATACCGATTCCTGTGTCGCCTACCTATTACCGCATATTATATGAGGGAGTGATGGAGGCAAGGAATGATTATTATATGATGGCGCGGTTTAATTATTTGTTAACATCTGAGGTAGAACGCCGAAATGGGTTTTGGTTACTGGCGGAGGTGGTTGTAACAACTGAAGTTGAAGCGACAGACATTCATCCGAGGAAGTCTTGCCGATATCCCACTAGTGAGTGGGCCCCTTCTAAGAAATAGGGTCTTCCGTCTGTCTCTAGCATGCGGGGAGGTGAGGGTTATGGTGGAAGGGGTGACGATGATGGAGGAGATCATTTTCTTTTATGGACCATATATATTGGTCATGAAGAAGATCTTTCTTATGTGATTTCTAGTTCTAACTGTTTCATGTGCCTTACAGCATGGGATCAGAGTTTGGAAGTTGCTTCAATTTATCATCTTCTTCCTTGTTGACTGCTGATAGGCATTTCAAACTGTAACTTTGTAAAGTAACCTGTTGGATTTGTTTGGAACATTTTGTTATCTATAAAGTATTCTGTAAGAGAAATTTTTGAACTAATAAAATGTCTTCATTCTGGTATCTTGTCTCTTTGTATCGAACTCGTTTGTGCAATTTTTTTTGTAAAATAGGAGTCTGTAAATAGGTGTTAGTGTATCATGTGGTATGATGAGGATAATTGAGTTGTAAGGATTTCATTGTGTATGGTGGCAAATGATAGTGATAGGTAATATTTTAAAAATTAGAGGACTTTAAAAATGTGATGGTAGAAAATAGATGGTTTCTGTAAGATGACTGGGTTTTTAAAAAGGTATATGGTTTTTCTACCATCTATGTCTCTGAATTGGATGAAAGATTATCTCGAACTGTGGACAAGATTGATAAGGGTTTGTAGGTGCCACCACTAGACTTAATTAACTTTGTATGTTGCCACCTGTATATTTGCTCGTATAAATTCTGAAGAGATATTTCATAATATGGAAAGAATGGCCTGGCACAATACTCTTGATTTGTTGTTGATATGCTGCCGTCCCAAAAAATTTCTTAGAAAATATACCCTTCAGCAAATTCTGTGGGGTGATATGGATTTGCAAAGATCTTCCTGGTGACTATATAAAGTAGGATTCTTGGCTTTTATATGAGTTGTATCTTTTGTAGGGATAATTTTGTTGTGGTGGTAATAAGATTAACCATGTTGAGGACTCGTTCTCAGCGTATTCATCAGGCAGCAGATGGTCGATTCCATATTAAGGCTACTAAACTTTGAGAACAACATTTTTGTCGACTGCCTTATGATACTGTGTTACCGGAATGGCCATTAAATCTGATCGGACTAGATCATGAAGGTAAGCGTACAAAATATGATCACTTTTCTGGTACGATGTGTTCCGTAGGTTGATGCTGAGTGCCACAGTGGGGGAACTGACTGTTCGACAGCTCGTGTGTGACAAGATTGTTGAAGCGGATGCAAGGGCAATAAGATGAGAGATAATTTTGTGTGGGGAGGAGAACCATCAAGGCTGATTTAAATGTAACTAGAGAGCTGGATAAGCTCGAAGTGTGAGAATTCATAATAAGTAATCTGTTTTTAGTATTCTGTTTGGGTACCCCAATAAATATAAGGCGATGCATAGTTGATGTATCGATCTGATTGAATAAGAATAAAGTATTATGATTAACTATTTGTGTACGGATATTGCGTATGAAAGCTGTAGGATTTTAACAACTGTATAGATATCATCAAATTTTGAACATTAAACTATTTTAGGAATGTTGTACGATCTTGGTAGAGTATAAAAGTAAGGTGATTGGTCGTTTGTACTGCTGTGAGGAAGAGGTGCAGAATTTATAATGGCAGACAATAGAGATAGACGAGATGATAGTAGATGTTATCACTAAAGTTATGATAATGTTGTTACCTGAAAAGATGTGCCTGTAGAGACAGTAGGGATGGCTGATACGTGTTAAAAGGAGCTATCATTTTGAAAACTGAGGGAGAGTATAAAAACTTGTATCTCTCTCCCTCATAAATTAATCAACAGTTGTAGAGAGGGAGAAAGGGTGTGTAAATCCTATCTCCAAAGAGAAGAAATGTTTGAGTTCTGAGTTTGGTCTAAGAGAGAAAGGTTCATTGGGTGAGATAAAACCTGTAGAAAAGCGACGGGAGCAGACAATCACGGTAAGACATCCGGGTAAAACAGATGATTGTTGTTCTTAAAGTAGAGGTTGGTGATATGTTTCTTTATTTATTTGCTTTTTGCTAGTAATCTGTATGGTGATGTCTATCTATCCTTTTAGATTGAGGGATTTAGTAGTTTGATAATGTGGGGGTCTTAAATTTTCTGGATAATTGATGAAAGAACTTTATAATGTAGGCTTTGATATACAGGAATGGACTGTAGAGAGAGAAAATACTTATTTGGGGAAGAAAAGGGAAAACTCGAAATGATTGTATTTTTTTTTTTTGGAAATTGTAAAGTAAACGTGTAGACTTGGTAATAATATGGGTGAGGCTGCTTTCGCTATATGTGGGGTTTAATATGGAAAGTAGAGATAATGATAAAATATTTTTGTGTATATGTAGGTCCAATATGCATTCCAAACCTAGTATTCTCATGAGTAAATTTGTAGTATTTTCAAGTTCGGAAGAGACATTCTCGTCGAGAAGGGATGACGAGTATGAAGAGACTGTAAGTAGTATAGAGGGGATTGGAGAAGTTAGGGAAACTACTAAGATAGAGAAGGATATAGAGGATAGAGATGAGAAAAATAAATTATTTGTTATATACCCCGATGGAGTAGATGTAGGAAATGAATTTTTGAAATACAAAAGAAAATTACAGGGAGAATGGGGGAGTTATCTGTTGGACCAAGGTCGCTGGTTTAGGGCCTATGTTCCAGGGAAAGGGGAGGAGGCAGTTTACTACCAAGTCCCATGTTTGGAGAATTAGAAAAAGGAGATAGGGATTAGTGAGGATGTGAATCTCTCGTACTATAATGGCCACGAGCTATTAGGCCCGAGTGATGGATTTTTATATTATTTGAATCAAGTCGTGTATGGCTAGAAGATTCATCTGACTTTCTTTCAAAAATGGGTTATGAATGAATTGCAGTGTTGTCCTTCCCAGCTAAATAGGAATGTATATGAGATGATAAGGGTATGTGAGGCACTGGATGAGAAATGGAGAAAGGAAGGGGCTGTCAAGAAATTCAAAGCTAATGATGTGTTGAAGTTTTATAAATAGAAATATGTCAAAGGTCGAAGTAGTACCTGTATAGTGATTCATCGAGGCCAAAAAAATTTGATTTTGAATCTGCGGGTAAACCATGGAGCGATCACCTTGTATGGGTAGGGGGTAATTGTATACAGGTTCTAGATAAACCGGCATTCGAACTGATCCATAAATATTATAACCCGAGTAAGTAACGTTGACCAATCTTCGAACAACCAATAACATATCTTCGAGGTGTTTAAATAATGCTTTGTTCCTTTTTTTGGCAGAACCCATTCCTTCATCGGTGCCTGATATGACCAGCCTATTTGACTACATTTCTCGATATCAGGACGAGTTAAAGTAGGTACCTGATCAGTTAGGTATTCATTAGGATGAGAAGGTAGATTCTATAGTACCCAAGGTTCAGCGAGCTCACGAAAAATGAGCTATAGCTGAAGGGAAAACTCGCTTGACTGTGGATGATGTTCTTAGTATTCCACCTCCTGTACTTGAAAATATGAAGCAGACTACTCAGAGACTGAGAAAGTTAACTCTGTAGAGTACGTCTGCTACTGTGGTGGTGACCACAGAATAAGATATCGCAAAAGCTATCTCTGGGGGTGCGGAGGAGAGACTAAAAGATAGTGCAGCTACTCCTGCAGAGGTTGAGAAAAATGTGTTGAAGAGGAAGTGGCATGAGGATGAGGGTAGCTCTCTTACTAATCCTCATGTTGTGGCCAGGATGATAGAGATGGAACAGAAGTACTGCCTGATGGCGGGGACTGATCCAAAGTAACTCAATGTCGAGTATCAAGTACACTATTTCGATGTATGTATCTGAAATGCTTAACTGTCTTGTATTCGAACTAAGAGTTGTTGTTCTTAACTTGTGTTGTATTTTGTCATTGTATTGGCAGCTCTCCGTGCTGATGAAGGGAGCAACGATGTGTCTTGATAAGAGGAGACAAAAGTTTGGGGATCTTACTCTAAAGTTCGATGCCCCATCGGTTCGTATGAAGGAGCTTGAAGCTGAACTCAAGCTAGAGAAAATGAAGAGAGCTGAGGATGCTCAGTCTACTGCTGAGTACGCAAAAAAGTATAAATTGCTCGCGGAGCATGATGACGTTATGTCAGAATCAGTCGATAAACTGAAAGTGGAAAGAAATCACTTTGTCCAATCGTACTATAATTTTAGATTGACTAAAGCTGACGTGGAGCTAGGCCGAGCTAGCAGATATGATAAAATAGTCTTTCCTTCAGAGGTGGTAGACGAAGTGGTGGCTGATGTGGTTGTTTCTCCTGAGAAAATGTTGGACATTCCACTAGAAAATACTGAGCCAGTCCGATCTGCTGAGAAAGCAATGGATCCGCTATCAGAAGATACTGAACTAGTCCATCCTATTAGGAAAATGTTGAAGCCCCCATCTGAGGTAGATCTCAGTAAGAATCTCTAAACATTCTATGGTATTCTATTTTTGACTTCATACAGTTTACTTGATTTGGGTGTGATTGTACTCTGTATTGTTTTAAGCTGGCTTTGATTTATGCTTTGAAACAGGCTTTTTTTGAATGTTTGTATGATAACAAGATATTTGTAATCTGTATAGGAGATAGAGCGATTGAGAAAAACAAATTCTGAATTGGAGAGAACGTTGAGTAGAGTGAGGGATTTCTTAGCTCGTATTTAACAGGTACTTAATAAAACTGAATATGAGAGAAGACAATTTAAACTTAATTCTGAGATAACATTTAAGGAGTTATATGACCTCCTATGTAGATATGCTAAGATAAAAATAGAGGGGGATGAGGTGTTAAGAAGGGAAGAGGAAAGGGGGGCATTAGTTTGATAACCAAAAGAGCTGACCTATTTTAATGACCCGAGCGATAGAGCTAGGTGTCAAAGTATGCTGATAGCTCTAACATTATATTTTGAGGTCGAATTAGATAGTGAACACGGTTTAAAAGAAGCTTACGTAAAACTTTTGAAGGAAAGAGGTGTAGTACCTGACCCAACTCGAGTTATGTTTTTATCTCAAGAAGCACGTAATCATTATAGTGTAGATGTGAGAAAATGTTTAGCTCGAGCTGATGTATCTGTTATATGGGGCGATGTAGAGCCTCTATCTGATGTGTTTGGCTTTATATAGGATCGGAGGGCCGTGAGAATTATAATTTTTAGGATAAGAAAAGAGAAAATAGAAGTTCAACAACAATTTAAGGGTAAGTTAAAGGAGTTACAAGATGCAATTTCGTAACATGTTGTGCAAAAAATGTCTTTAGTGACGCGATTGTCAAAAGAAGTGACTGTTCAAATGAAGGTAGAAGCGGATGTGAGGGCGTTAGGTGTATTGTAAAATTAAACGCGCCATCGATTGAAAGGCGCAGATGCAGTTGAAGGAGTATTTGCATCCGTCACGAGCACAAGTCTCAGCTCTAACAGAACATGAGCGTCATATGGAAAGTGTCATTGATTTTTATGGAGGAAAACTAGCAGGGTAGAGAACAAATTTAGGATTTTTGTAAAGAAATGCAGGAAGGATTTTGATGTTGAGAATGCCAAGGCTAACAATATGTGATTTACCAAAGATGAAAGGGAATGTGGCAGTGTAAAACCCATTCTCAGGTCGAGATAACTGTCATCAGATGAGGATGAGGTGGAGGTCGAGAATCTAATACCCCGATCGCAGCACAAATAGTGTCAACAGGAGGTTGCGACCTTTGTATCTCCTGTAGATGTTCAAGTAACGAATATAAAGAGTCGAGGGATAAAGGGCAGCCCTCTCATATCTTTAAGAAGAGAAAGTAGGGTATTCCCCTTTTATACCGGCTCTGTAAATGTGTTAGATCTTTATATACTGTTTTTAATGATAAATGAAATTTGTTCTCTATGATGATAAATAGAATGATGTATCAATATTACGCATATACGATGTTCTTGATTCAAACTTGTTAACTATGATATGTAATCTGTTGGTATAAGCGAACTATTATAAATGTAAACTGTTATGACAGGCAAAACTGGTAGCTATCCAGAGTCAATGTGGCGTGTTGCATGTTCGAAATGAACAATTCAATGCTGAACTAAATTCATGTCAGGGGGCACTAAAAAGTGCTACTAACTTAGAAGAAAAAGTGAAGGTGGAGATTTTAAAAGAGTGAAGTACAGTAATTCGCTTGACTGAGAAACTGCGAGAGAAAGTGGCTGAACTAGCCATTGTATTGGGAATGATAGAGGGATTAAAAGAAGCGATAAAAAAAGGTGTTGAAGTTGAAGATACCTCTCAACAACTAGCCAACAAGGGGCTGAATTGATATCTGCTCGAACTTAAGTTACAGAACTATTGGCAGTATTAGAGGAGGAAGGACATAATGTGAAAGACTTGTAATTTCAAGTAAATATGCTTGAAATGGGGATAGCTGATATGCGAGCTCGTCCTCGCAATTATGAAGTACTGTGGTTAGTTGCTGATGTGATGATAAAAAGAAGGAAGAGGCCCGCAATTAGCATAACGAAAACATAAACAAGGCTTGGAGCAAAGTATATACGTTAGAGCATATCATTCAATCACGGGATTTAGATATCTGAGAGTATAAAGTCGAGAACACAAAATTGTATGATGCTAATACCAAGTTGGAGGCTGATTTGTTTAAGGCTATAATGAATCATGACGATAGTACGGTGAATAGAAATTACTGTGAGGCTGAAGTGGGAGGGGAAATGTCTATGGTTTTTCATATGGATAAATTCATGACAGTGTTGGAAGAACGGAATGCTATAACACGAAATGAAAAAGGAATAGTTAAGAAATGCTACAAAAGTTTGGAAGCTATTTTGAAGGAAGCTCAAGGTAAACTTGGTGAGTTTATTCTTTTGAAAGGAGTAAAAATTGAGGCAGGTGATGTATACGTGAGAGATATGATAGCAGTTATTTTGTTCTTTGTAGCAGAGTTCAATAGATTGGAGGCAAAAAGTAGAACTGTGTATGACGGGTTAGCTGCAAAAGGTGTGCAATGCGAAATGAGGTTAGTTCGATCGGGGTACTTAGATCCCATGGTGTCAAGGATTGGAGCTCTTAAAGAGAGTATGATTAAGAGGGGAAAACAAATTGTTACTGGGAGAATGCCAGAGTTTATGCGTGCTCACTTGAATCGGTATGGAGAGAGTTCGAGGGGTGCTGCTGTAAATGATAGTTCGAGCGATAGTGATTGATGATGTGAAAATAGATATAGAACTCTTAAAAGTAGTGTGACCGATCTGTATGTATGTATACTGACCTTTGTATGAATCAATTGTATTTCTGTTGTCTTGTTTGACGTTTAGTCGTATGATAAGAGGGTGGTTTGGTCGAAGTAACAAACAATCTGTAATGTATAGAGGATCAATTTGTCTAAAGCAACAAACAATCTGTAATGTATAGAGGATCAATTTGGCTGAAGCAACAAGCGATCTGTAATGTATAGAGGATCAGTTTGGCTAAAGTAACAAACGATCTGTAATGTACAGAAAATCAGTTTGGGTGAAGCAACAAACGATTTGTAATGTATAGAGGACCAGTTTGGCCGAAGCAACAAGTGATCTGTAATGTATAAATGATCAGTTTGGCTTAAGCAACAAACGATTTGTAATGTATAGAGGATCAGTTTGGCTGAAGTAACAAACGATCTATAATGTATAGAGGATCGGTTTGGCTGAAATAACAAACGATCTGTAATCTGTATATATAAGTACTTGTTTGATATATTAGAGAAGTACTATAATGTAGGGCAATCAGACATAAGTATTTCATTACTGTAAGATTGATGTATAAAGGATGTAAGATAGAGTACTATATAAAATAGTATAAAGTACTCAGATGTATGGGGATTAAACATAAGTATTTCATTGATGTAAGATCGACATACAAGATGATAGATTTAAAAAAGTACACTGTGAAAGAATATCATCTTCGATATAGCTTTAATCTCCTCGTATTCCAAGGATTAGACACTCGTTCCTTAATTTCAATAGCGAGAACGTAAGAACCAAGGCCACTTTTTCCAATAATGATAAAAGAACCTTCCCAATTTTTGGCCAGTTTCCCAACATTGATTTCTTTTCTGTGTTTGGGAACTTCTCGTAAGATGAGATCTTTGATTTTAAACTCTCTATGGCAAACTCGTTTGTTATAAGATGGCTAGAGCGTGGTGGTATCTTCTCAAGTTCATGATTGCCCTTTCCCTTGTTTCCACGATCCAGTTCAAGTTACATGCCAACAGGAATTTTTTTTCTTCATCTATTATGGTATGGTCGCACAATGGGTGATGATACTGACTGGGGATGATTGCTTCTTTACCATATACCAGGAGGAACAGCGTGCATCCAGTTGATACCCGAGGAGTTGTGCGGTATGCCCATAAAATATGTGGTAATTCTTAGACCCAATTACCCTTCTTCTCTGTCAAGTACTTTTTGATTTTGTCCATAATAGTGCGATTAATGATTTTTGCCTGACCATTTCCTTGTAAGTAATATGGATTGGAAGGAGAATGGATGATGTTGTGTTGATTGAGGAATTTAATGACTCTAGAGCCAACAAATTGAGATCCATTATCAATTCTGATAAGATGGGGGTGGCCAAACTGAATGATGATGGTTTCCCATATAAATTTGATGATTTTGTCTTCTCGTGTATAGCGCAGAAGGACTGCTTCTACCCTTTTAGTGAAGTAATTTGTTGCTACTAGGAGGTGCTTCTTTTTTCCTGGTGCAGTGAGAAATTTACCTATGAGGTCGAGGGCCCATCATTTGAACGGCCAAACAACATTGTTGGAATGGAGTTCCAAGGCTGGGGCTCGAATTTGGGGGCTATGTCATTTGCCGGCATCACATTTATGTGTAAGTTCAATAGCTTGAGCTTTCATTTTAGGCCAATAAACTCATTGGGTGAGAGCACGATTAGCTAGAGATCGTCCTGCTGTGTCGAAACAGCAAGTACCTTCATGGAGTTCATGCAGGAAGTTTTAAGCTTCTTTGCTTGATAAGTACTCGAGATATGGTCCCGTGACCGTAATTTTGTAAAGGAGACTATTGTCCACGACGTATCATTTAACATTATAAAGTATGGGTCGTCTTTCAGTAGAATCTTTAAGTAGTTCTCCGTCAAACTTGTTATGAGGTTCGATATATGAAAGAAAAGGTCATCTCCAATCATCTTCACCCTCTTCAACGCCCCCAGTATTAACAAAATTTGAGCTTATGATGTTAATGTTAGGGGTGGATAATATTTTGATCTTGAGATATCGAGCTTCTGTGCCGAGGACTCCTGCTAGATATGCGAGGGAATCAGAATGTCTATTTTCTCCGCGCGGTAAATGTTTAATAGTGATCCTCTTGAATCTATGCATGTTGTCGGATACTGCTACTACGTAATCAATCATCTTTCCGTTCTTCTAAAACTTTTTTGTGTAATGGTTCACAATGAGTAAAGAGTCTGTATATACAGATAACTTTGAAACTCCAATCTTGAGAGCCATATCTAGACCATGAATCATTGCCTCATACTCAGCCTTATTGTTGGCAGCTTCAAAATTAAGTATAATTGCTTTTTCGATCCTATTATTAGAAGGTGTAATAAGTAGGATTCTGATGCCTGATCCTGCAGGTACGGAGGATCCATCAGTTAAAAGATGCAATCCTTTTATAGTTATCCAGTCTAACTTTTCTTCTAACTGTTCCTTATTTGTATCTGTACTGTCTTCTTCCCAGTCAAGATCTTCTACTTGGAAGTCTGCAATAAAATCAGCTTCCGCTTGACCTTTTTTAGAATGTCGTGGTTTGAAATGGATGTCATGTTCCTTAAGAGTGACTAACCATTATTGTATTCTTCTGGATTTTTCTCGCTTGGACAGATCTCTCGCAGTGGATAATTTCTCATCACTCGAACTGAGTGGGCTTGAAAATATTGTTTCAACTTTTGTGATGTATATACGAGAGCTAAAAATAGTTTCTCGACCTTGGTATACCGGGATTCTGCTGGAGTAAGACTTTTTCTGATAAAGTAGACAGGTTTCACCATCTTCTCATCAAGTCGAATGAGAACAGAACTTAATGATTCCTCTGTAACAACAAGATATATGGTGAGCTATTCCCCTTCTGTAGGTGTACTCATTACTGGTAGTTTCCCCAAATAACGTTTGAGTTCCTGAAATGCTGCTTCACATTTTGTTGTCCACTCGATCTCAGGATCCTTCTTAAATTTATTTTTTGTTGTTCCTTCGTGCAATAGGTCGAATAACCATCGACATCGATCTGAGGACTTGGAGGCAAAAAAAATTATCGCAGCAATCTTGCCTGCTAACTTCTGTACGTCTTTCTTTGTTTTCGGAGAAGGCATAGACAGTAATACACGAATACGATCTGGATCAGCTTCGATTCCTCGCTTGTTGATCGAATATCCCAAAAATTTGTCTAACTGAACTCTGACCTGGCATTCATCAGGATTGAGTCTCATCTTGTAGAAATGGAGAATTTCAAAAATAGTGTGTAAATTTGTAATATGGTTCCCCTTTTTAAGACTTTTACACAACATATCATCAATGTAGACTTCCATCGTTTATCCAAGGTGATCTTTGAACGTCAGTGTTATCAATATTTGATAAGTGGCTCCAACATTCTGGAGACCGAATGGAATGACCTTATAGCAGTATAAGCCATGCTCTGTAATGAAGCCTGCTTTGTTTTCTCATAATAATCATGTAGCAGAGGTATTTGATTTTATTCTGATGTGGCATCTATCATGGATAAGATTTTGTATCCCACACTAGAATCGAACAGATAGTTTATGATAGGAAATGGAAAACTATCCTTTAGAGTATGCTTATTGAGGACCGTAAAATCTACGCACACTCTGATCTTGCCATTCTTCTTTTGTACTGCTACAATGTTAGAGATCCATTCTGGATAATTGGCAATGAGCTTATCAATTTCTCTGTTGACTTCATCTCGGAGTCTTGGTACTAGAGTCCTCTACTTTTGTTTAACGGCTTCAACTTTATCTTTTAAATTAAGCTTGTGGTAGGCCAGATTGGGATCAATGTCTGGCATTTCATAAAAAGTCCAAGCAAAAACATCACTGTTGTCTTTAAGGAACTGGATAAGGGCATCTCATTCTGCTGTGGGCAGGAGAATGCCAATGTATGTTCCTCGCTTGTCCCCACCGATTTTAGCGTATTTTATGGTTTCAACACTTGGCAACTGGCCTTCCGTAGAGTTTACTATAAAGTTTTCTGTAATGTTCCATGTTGTTCTCTGTAATTGTTATGCGAGCTGTGGTCGTGAAGTCTCTGGATCGATGGCAACAGAGTTTTCATAAATGTCGTCCTCCTATTCAAATTACAGTACCAAATGATAGGTCGATGGAATGGCTCGCATATTATGTAACCAACAACATCCCATTATACCCAAATAATGGGATTTTGCATTGATAACATAAAATATAACGTCAACTGTTGCTGATCCTGCGGTAATAGGAAGTATGATCTTTTCCACACGTTCTTCTCTAGAACTATTGAACCCATAGATATCAATGTTACTGGGCTGCATCCTATCGGCCAGTCCCATCTGATCAATCATGCTTTGAAGCAGTAGTTAAAATACTACTACCAGTATCTATCATCATTGTGTGTAGTACATCATTTCTTATTTTTAGCATGATTACCAAAGCATCATGGTGAGGAAAGTTGACATGACGAACATTACAATCATCGAAAGAAATCCATGTTTGCAGGGAGCTGGATACAGGAAGTAAACGAGCTTCTTTATCATTCATGGACAAGTGGTGACATTGGCCGCACGTCATCTTTGCTTTTGTTTGATTGGTTGACAGTCTGGGTCTCAATGTTCTCGATCTACATGGCTTCTGTAGGAAGTTTGTAACTCCCGTCTTGCAACTCTCCACGTTCATGATATATTCGTGCATTCGTTCATCTGTAAAAATATACTACAACAGACGTTGTAAAGAAAAAACAGTGTTCCGTCTCATGATGTCAGACTTTGTGGTGAATGCAATAGGGTTTATTCTCAATGGGTTGGTGATACTGTGCATTACGAAAAAACTAATCCTTCTGAAATATAGGATAAATGTTGGCGATGGTTACATTCATCTTGGGAAGACAGGGCTTTGGCAAGTTACTACCCTTCCGAGATCGTTCAACATTAGATTTTGTTCGCTTCCTATCTCCTCCCTGATCCGCACCATGGTTGAAATCTTGGCCTATGGATTGATCTCTAGCTGTCGTGGTTAGTTTCTGAGTTTTCTGTCTATCGGATACCATTCTTTCGAGATCGATATATCCATTAACTTTTTCGATCATGTCCTCCAAAGTTGTAGGTTTGTTTAGGACGAGGTATTCCTTTGCCCTTCCATCGATGAGTAAAGCATTGGTAAAAGCTAAAATAGTAATCTTCTGATCGAGCCGATTTACTTCTCGAGCTAATTCCAGAAACTTCTTAGTGAATGTCTCGAGCTTCTCTCCTGGCATATACTTGAGGTTAAAAAGAGAATACAAATTATCTCCTTTGTCTCAATTGTACGAGTAATTCTTGACGAAGAGTTCACGTAATTGCTCGAAAGTTATAATGGATCCCTCAGGTAGCGTGTGAAACCATCGTAGTGGTTCATCGGATAAATTGATGGGAAAGAGCTAGCATAGAATATGATTAGATGTTGAATATAAGCCTAAAGTGTCCTGGAATTCTTGAATGTGCTCCACTGGATCAGTCCCTTTGGATTATCAAATCTTTAAAGTATGAAACCCGGTTGAGACCTCGCCATCCAGTATTTCCTGTGCGATCGGGCTCTTATGTAATCTGTTGTAGATTCCTTTTGTGGTCTGAGTCTGAGTTTCGAGCAGTTCTTTGATTCGTTTGTCAACATGTTCATGAGTCACATATTGTTGAGCTGTACTAGTTGGGCATGTGACGCGTCCTTCTCCAGGATTGTAGTCGTTACTTCCTTCACTTAGGCGATCTTTTGCTGGAACTCAAACTCTTCGAGGTGGATTCTCAGTTTGTCACACTCCTCCAAGGCAGCCATCTACTTCTTGGTGGACCTCCTAAATCAGGATAAGTTATATTTCTCGCTGATGATGGTTGGATCGAAGTGCGCCTCCTAAGTTATTACTTTTTGGTGGAGGGCAAATTCTGCCATGAACTAAAATTTGCGAGCCTTCTAGTTGTACGCCTTTATTCTTCTGGGTGGTGATCTGCTGACCCTGCAGAACTTCCAATGCGTCTTGTATACTCGCCAGCTGTTATTCCAGAGCGGCACGTCTTTCAGTTTTAGAGTTCAAATTAGCCCCCAGCTCTGCTAGGGCGACATTTTCTTCTACTGGGGTAATCGACATGATCTAATCTAGAAGTGCCATCCTCATAAATGATAATCAGCAGTTTCTGAGACAATGAGTTTGAGAACTTCGATTCCCACAGACAGCGCCAATTGTAATAGCCTAATTCTGGGAATCGAACTTAGCTTTTACACCAAATGTGTTTAGAACGCTCAAGAATAGAGAATAATAACTAACAATACGATTTAGCATGGAAAACCTTTGAAAATGTTAAAAACCACGACATCTCTTAAAGATTTTGGGAAAGGGAAGATGATATTATTGAGATTGCTAGCTTATTATAATGACCATTCTGAGTATGTGGAATGTTTAAAGTGAGAATTTCTCCGTCATTATCTTGAATTCTCTGGTCCTATTTATAGGTCTTATAATATGACCGTTTGACGACCATTAAGTTTCTTAATGATGGACGTTATAAAATATATGTTTGATATTCTTTGACTAGATTGTGTAACGTTCTGATTTTTGTTGCTGCCTAGCAGCTTTATGGATGACTGTACATTTGCTTAATTTAAACTGTTGATGTAGAAGTCGACAGATTGGCTCAAACTTTGGGATACTGAACATATCTTTAGTAGTGCTTCATGTATGTTGATAAGTTCGAGGATGAAGTATGAGTCCGAGATGCAAAATATTATTTTACCGGACGGCTCTCAATCAAAAGTGCGAAGAGTATCATGGGCGAATGGTGTTGGTTGAAAAACTCGTGCTGCAACTGTTTCCGGATGTTGTTGTCTTGATTCTGATTGTGCCACGTGTTTTGTTGATGAGGTTGAAAGTTCGTATGTAGTTCGGAGATGAAACATAAGTCCGAGATGCGGAATAAGCTACTACATTTTCCAACCTCCTCTGAATCATTTGGCATCCTATTCACAATCATTCCATTTACTGATGATCTTGACTTCTCGTTGAGATTATCAACTGCAGGAACAATCTGTAAAGATTTAAATAGAATCTGAAAATTACAATCTAATTCCCTCGACTGAACATTATCTGTAGTCTAGCTCTCCATCATCCAATCCATGTTGACTTATTTCAGAGTACATAGACCCTAAGCCTTAATACCAAAGAGAAGGAAAATAGCTCCATCAAGAAATCTAAAGAAGATAGAAGCGAACCAACATAGCCTACTGGAGAGAAGGGAGATCAGACTCATGCACTCCAACTTTGTGCATGAGTTGGTGATGATTGATAAATAAAAGTTATTGAAGAAGGTGATGATTGATGATTGGCCATTTTTGTTTAAAGAGGTCATTAGAGATTTTGAGGAGGAGTTAAATTGACTTATGTCCTGATATTTATATGCATATTTGACTTAAGTCCAGCCATTTAGCAAAAAAACAATTATAGTCCTTTATTTGCAGTTTGACCATGGTCAACTATAATTGACCGCAGTTGACCCAGTTGACTGAATCAACAAATATTAAAGACAAGTTTGACCCTAATCAAAATTGAAATAAATTTGCCATGGTAGGTAGTTTTGAAACACAAACAAATGTAATTCAGCACTACTGCAAGCTTAGATACAGTTTTAATTGGAAGAAAAAAAATTAGTCCATGAATCAAATTTTATAGAGAAAGGACTAAAGCTTATGTTGTTTATAGATAGAGGGGGTTAAGTCTAATATATTTATGAATAGTTAAGGGTATTTTAGTCTTTGCAAAATGACCAAATTTGAACTGGGTCAATTGCGGTTAATTGGAGTTGACCATGGTCAAAACTACAAATAAAAGACTATAATTATTTTTTTGCTAAATGGCAGAACTTAAGTCAAATATCCATATAAATATCAGGATATAAGTCTAAAAAACTCTTTTGAGAAGTAACAACATTTCTCGGACCATGTGTTCATTAGTTATTTGCTATTTATTAATGATATCCAGTTTCATTGTTCAATAGTTAGGAGGGTGAAGAGAGAGAGAAAAGAGATTGATTTGGGGGGAAAGCTCGCCTTCGGTAGTGCACCGGGTCCAACAGGTTGAGTAGATCACGTGAGTCTCACATGTAAGGGTAAAAATGACTTGAGATATTTTAAATTTAAGTCACTGTCAGTCAATGGCAAAATGGGAGGTCAAAACTCATGTGTTAAATATGGGGTAGACACTAACAGTGGCGGAGCTAGGATTATTGGTCGGGGGGGGGGGGCAAGAAATTTTGGGGGTTTGGGGGCGGTAGCCCCTAAAAAATAATTTGGGGCAGATAGATACAACGGACTTGCTGTTGTTAATCTCTAGCATGTCAACCCGTTATTTGTTTTGTTAATAGTACATAAACTAAGATGGCTTTCTTCTATATTCATATAGGGACAAATACCTAGATATATACATGGAATCCAACAAAATAAATTACGAATTTTGTCCTCCAACATTTGAATGATAACTATCATTTTAAGCTTCATTGTACAGTAAGCATATAAATCTGATTATAGAGAGAGAACATTGATTGGTATAAGATTAGATAGCTTGCAAATCAATCACCGTTTATTGAAATAGATAGCTTTAATATATGAGAAATATCAAAGCATTCCTAATTCCTCAAGCAGTTGTAAAAGCTTAAGAAATATAAAACCATTAAATTTCTTCCTCAAGTTCCCAAACCCACACTACATAATCTATCTCCACAGTATGCTGTAAATTAGATTCAAAGCCATGTGATAATTGACTCTAAAAATAAATAAACAAAATTGCAGTCCAGTGCTGCTAACCAAGCACAACCACCGACCACAGTAGTTACATAGACAAGATAGTATTAAGAAGAAATTGCAAAGAAAAATTAAACATCCTAATGGTGAGAGATTTTACCCATTCAACTCTGAAACTGCACAAAAATTAGAATAAAGCTCTGCCTCAATTCTGAAATCCCAAATAATTTTAAAACCCCAAATTTGCCTTCAATTGATAAGAGATGCACATTTAGAGAGGAGAGGAGAGGGAGAGTTGTATGTAGAGGTTTTTTTTTCTTTAACCTATACTCAAAATAATTACGTAACTAACCTTTTTTTTTTCAAAAGTGAGTGGGGCAGCTGCCCCCATTGGTTCTCATGTGGCTCCGCCCCTGGACACTAATCCGAGGAACCAAATGGGGGTATAAACTAAAAAAACTCTTATTGATTTGGGTTGCTCTTACCATATGTGCCCTAATAGGGATATGTTTATCTCGTATATGGCGGTAAATAATGGTTCGGTTCTTATGGGCAATGATGAAGCATGTAAGATCCTTGGTATAGGAACAATTCAAATGAGGATGTTTGGTGGAATCGTTAAGATATTGACTAATGTGCGACATGTTCCAGATTTGAAGAAGTCTTTGATCTTTCTGCTGTTTTAGATACATATGGGTACACGTGTGTAGCTCATGGTGGTATTATAATGATTTTGCATGATGCTCAGGTTATTATGATGGATAAGTTGACACGTGGACTTTATTTCCTTTCCTTTTTTGATATTGGTTGGTGATAAGGATTTATGGGATTTACATGTGGTTCAGTATCATTCTACACAGTCGAGGTAAGTGCGCTATAGCCCGATGTGGAAGAATGGTTTCAGACTTGGGTAGGCGGGATGCTTGTTTGGAAGTGTAAGGATGCAGCCTTTGTATTCTCTTGAGCGTAAGGTAACTGGTAGGTATATCACGTATGATGAAGTATAGTTTTTTAGAGCAGTACACAGTTGATTGTCTGAGAGACATCCGGAAGTTTTGAGTTATGGAAAAATGACTAGTATCTTGGTTATCTGTTCATCTATTTTTGCAGTCTGTGTTTATACTCCGGTATATGGCATATTTCTATATTATGCGCCAGGAGATTTGGGAGCACGAGAGTTGGTATTCTAGATTGCAGAATTTCGCCTCCAGTGGCAATTTGATTTTTCAGTGATTTTAATTTTCTCACTTCTAGCAGATACGGTGGAGAGAGTCGAGATGGTTCTGAGCAGGTGGAGTATGAGGTTCCAGAGATGTCATTATTGAGTGACATTGTTTTCGTGGGGTAAACCTGGTTACAACAACTAAAGCAGCTTCCTGCCAGACCTAGTGGGGTTTCTATTAGTGATGTTGCTTTGGTGGAGGACAATAGTGTATTTGAGTTGGAGGAGTTGTGGTATCGTTCGGTTATGTTACAAATTTATGGGTACGAACAATTTGACACATTATTGATAGCCGAAAGTTTGTATATCTACAGTTTGGGACTTCACAGTATGTTTTGGATTACACCTCGTTTATATGTCATTTATATTCTATCATCTGCTTGTCGGGTATATTCCATTATCTACAGTCGGAGTTGGATTTTGCGGTTGTATGGAGAGTTTTTTTGGGTTGTGTAGGGACCTATCCCTCGACCTAATCCAAACTCGAACTACCTCAATATCAGACTCACACATTACACACGTGATATGCACAGTCATTATTACCACCTAAACCACGAACTGATAAAGAACGTGGATCGAGTACTACAGCAAAATATGAACAAGTCAAAGACACCTGTCTCCCACGAACTAACAGTTACTCATTCAACTATCACTTACCTCATTATTCGGAGAACGTGCATCTACACGATACCGAGCTACGGGTAAGGTCTATATAAAGAAAAAATTATGGAGGAGATATGGACCAAAAAAGACAAGATTTTCAACTCTTCTTATTTCAAGATCAAACATTTATAGTTCAAGAGATCACTTGTAATAAGATATCATCAGCTTCAAACAATAAAAGTTACAGTTACTAAACCCTCAACTCCAGGTCGTAGTTTTTCACCTATGCAAAAGTTTTCCACGCTAAATCACCTGTGTCATTTCTTGCATTACATTAATTTTCGTCACAAGTACATTTGGTGTAAGATCTAATTTTGAGCTATTTCGAGCTACTGAATTAGACCATTACAGGTTGGATTCCAGTTTTACAAGGATGAGTTTGGTGTGTTAGCGCATGGTGAGTATCTCGCATCGGCAAATACTACGTTAAGTTTTGTAGTTCATGTTACGAGCGACTAATTCTCTTAGCGTCATTTGCGAGCATTATTTCATAATTCATTATTTTCTGGAGAGTACGGTAAGTAGCTTTTGTTCCATGATTTGCATTCGTTAGGTTCAGTTTTGTTCGGTGATGTGGGGATGTGGTTTTGGTGGAGGCATGACTTTTTTGGTTATCAATTTTGGATTTTATGGACTATCGTGGTTGGTGTGGTTGCAATGGTAGATATCGACATGATAAATGGTTTGGCTTGGGTGGAGTCGCCTTTATTGGACGAGTTTGAGTGGGACTCAAATTTGGTATATATCCTACACTTTTGAGCGTCATTTAGACGCGGTACCGAGAAGGCGCAACTGGAGAAGATGACGGTATTTCGTTTGGGCGGCTTGAAGAAATTTAATTCCGAATGATATTGAAGAATTTTTTTTATTTTTATTTTTGCCCTACTTTCATCAAGGTGGAGATTGTTGTGAAGTGGTCATACGAGGTTGAAGAATGATTAGAGCGCTAGTTTCTTCTCGAGACAAGTGTAACATCTTTCATACCTATAAGGGACTAGATTTTGGATTTTAGATCTAGGGTTTTTGTGTGAGAGCTTGAGAAAGAGAAAGAGATGCTGAGGGGGTGTTTGATTTTTGCCCTTACTTAACTTAAAATCTCTTACTCCCCTCTTACTCTCGACTTAGAGCCGTTTATTGTTTGCTCTTACTTAAATAAAATCTCTTACTCAAGCTAATAATCTCTTTCTCCAGTTTGCTTTGAGAATTGGCTGTCAAAACCATTATTCCCTACCCCTAGTCCTTCTTCTCCCCACAACCAAAACCTAAGTTTTTTTCTTTCTTCCCACCACCGACCACTCCACAGCAGAGCTCCAGTCCCTCCATCTCCACTCCACTCTCTTCATCCTTTACTGGCTGCGTCTCTCTCTCTCTCTCTCTCTCTCTCTCTCTCTCTATCTCATTCAAGGTAATTGTTATGAATTGTTCTAGGGTTTACTGTAATTTACTGTGATTTGAAGATTTGATAAATCAATATGTAATTTGCTGTGAATTTACTGTAATTATGCTTGACTGCCTATGAACAGTTATGCTTGACTGTTAAGCCTGAATGGGTGACTGTTATACTCGAGGGATTACTCTGTTTAGATGCTTGCCTATGAACTGTTATGCTTGACTGCCTGACTGTTATGTCAATATATCCATAAAGTATCTATATATATATGCCTGCCTATGAACTGTTATGCTTGACTGCCTGACTGTTATGCCAATATATCCATAAAGTTAGTTTGTATATATGCCTGCCTATGAACTGTTATGCTTGACTGCCTTAAAGTTAGTTTGTATATATGCCTATGAACTATTATGTTTGACCTCCTATAAACTGTTATGCCTGCTTATACTCAAGGGATTACTCTGTCTAGATGACTGCTTATACTATTATGAACTGTTATGCCTGCTTATCTACATAATGCTTCAAGGGATTACTCTGGGAAGAAAAAACTTACATGATTCAGTTCGTATGATCAGTTTATATTTGGATAAATGTTTTGATAAATGCTTTGATAAAGTACAGGCAATATATTTTGACACAAAAGGTATGGATTTATGAGGGACCAAATCTGAATAACTCATCTTCAAAGATTATTTTTGCTTCAATAACTTAACCATAACTAATATGTATTGAGGGGTAATTCAGTAATCTATGATTTTAGTGTTTTAAGTTAGCTAAAAAAACAAACAGATTATCTTCTATAAATCATGACTTAGAGGTTGAGTAAGAACTGAAACAATCCCCTCTGACTGAACCTCTAAGTTGAGGTAGAGCTCTTATTCAACTTAGAGGCTTACCTCTTACTAAAACAAACACCCCCTTAGAGTGATATCTCTAAATTTTTATAATATCTTTTTTTTTTCACAGTGAAATCGTTATCTTCACCCCGTGGTTTTAAACTCCTCTTTTGGGGTTTTCCACAGTAAAAACTTGTTCTTCAATATTTACTATTCGGCGATTTACTTTGATGTTTGTGTGGTTTTCTTCGTCTCCATTAAGACCTTCGATAGATTGTAATCCTACAAAAGCTTCCGCTACAACAAATCCTACAATTCAATCCTGTACGTTGGAGACTGTCTCATGCATCAGTACATGAAAGTATCAAATTTCACTTGTACTATGAAGTTAACATTCAAATATTTATGTTAGTTATATCTCTATTAATAAAGAAAAAACTCAATATTTGATTTAAGGCACAACTGTACATCAACGAGTTTCCGTTCTCGAGAAGTGGATTAAATGACTAAGATGATGTTAACCAAAAAGAAATGACGAAAGAATAGATATTGCCCGTTGATTGGAAACTCAATTTATACTAGAAAAAATACACTTCTCGAGGGATGAGCAACAACAAAAATTGTGCTCCTCCTCTTTGCGTCCTCCATGATCCTCCTCCCGCAACAACTACAATCACATCTTCTCTCTGCAATAGGCCTTTGTACTCCCCCGATTTTCAATTCTCCATCGATGAATCTCATACTTGCCTGATTTGAATCTCACTCAAGGCCAATGTTAAGTAACATAAATAATCAGAAAGCCCTGATTTAGGGGTTATTTGTTTTTTTGTCTCTAAGTTGATCTGAGTCTAACTAGATCTGAAAAGACATTTTGACTGAGAGTCCACTTAGAGGTGTTTACTATTTAATTATATACCTTAGAGTGTTTTTTTTGCTAGTTAGATCTAACTAAAAACTGTAAATACTAAAATACCTCTCTCTAATTATAAAGAAATAAGCAAACACACAAACACCCACACCATTCATTACCAATACCACCACCACCATCAACACCACATATACATAGAAAATAACATTTATATATAAAAAATACAAATATATTGGTTCCCAAAATCAAATAAAATTCATTATTGGCTTCAAGTTAATACAAATAAGCATCAAATAAGTCTTAAGAGTTATTACAAATAAGCAAACAATTAAGTCTTAAGAGTATTTTGCTTTACTGTCAACTTAAGAGGGCTTGAAAGAAACTAATACGACGCTTTGGCTCAAGCCCTAGAAAGATCACCCTATAGTTATGCTCATCTTTTCCTCCTAACAACTTCAAACCCTTGAAAAATAATGGCTCATCTATCTCTTTTGAATTAACCATATCCCGCAAAAATTTCATAACCTCAAAAGTGGTGTTGTCATTACTAGCAGAAGTAAAACTTGCTCCTTGGGCAGTGAATGTAGATATCAGAGATTGGATCAACTCCAATGGTTCCAATGGTTAAAGTACTACAATTGATCTTTTCCCCTTTGATTTAGCAGATCCAGCTTGAGAAACAAGTGTACGAGGAGTACTACTAGGAGTAGGCTAACTAACTGGACTGATAGGGACATCATCAGAAGGAATCGCACCACCTTCCCATGTATAATCAACTCTAGACTGGGGAAATTGTGTATAGTTAATGTTCATATTATCAGGTAGAGGAACATACTTTGTATGTTGGGTGGAGGGTACACTTTCCATCCCTTAAGACCATGCAAAATCCCCACTGGCAGATAGGCCGTCAAACAATTTCTCTAGTCAATTTTTATGCTGAAGAGGAATAGTTTTATACTTCTTAGCCTCATAATTCAGTTGTTTAAATACATAAAACAATCATGTAAATAGATATTTAAACATGTATAAATTGTTATATAATCAAATAGTAATGTCATTTTTCACATTAACTTACCGCAATGATATTTTCCCAAACATCTTGGGGTATCTACAGTTTATAATTCTCAATTTAATATGCTAGTTTGTAGTTCTCAGTTTAATAATACAGTTTAATAATCCAATATGTAAATTTATGTACAATCAACCCCATTTATCTAACAAAAACAACAACAACAGATAAAATAATCAAAACCCATAAAGATGATAGAATCAAAGAATTTTACCTTGAGGTATTTACAGAAATCGATTGGTGATCTAAAGTATATGCTGAGACAACTCTATCTCTTCATCCTCTACAACAACAACAGCTAACCACGTAGGTGATACGAAGTATGCGATGTGAAGGGGTGTGTATGTGTTTTTTTTTAAAGTTGGGGGAGGAAAGGACTAGGTGTAGGAATTTGGTAGGTAGGGATAACATTTTTGGATGAAAAATAAGACTCAGATCTAAGTCCCCACTCAGATGGGATATTGGGTCTTAGTAGAGTAAGTGGGCAAATTTAACTTGAGCTTGAGTTAGTGCCAAAAAAGAACACCTCTAAGTGCGATGAATTAGTCTAAATCACTGAACTAACTCACACTTAGAACTCTAAGTCTGACTTGATGAAAAAACAAATGCCACCTTAGTACCCATTGAGACTGCTTACAATATGGATCGGGTTATTGTTACTGCAAAATGGAGTGCAAAAGGTGAAGGAGAACACCCCAAACCCTGAAAAAATGGAGAAGATGAGTGGGTAAGTGGGTTTGTTACTCATTCCGCTGCCGAGGAGATCATGATGTTTGTCTTCCTAGTTTCTTCTTTACTTTATGATGCACTCTTATTGTTTGAAGAAATGTTTGTTTCAATTGTGCTAAGGTATGAATGCATTAGATCGGTGTGTTCGCTAGTTATTGGGCAATTGTAGAACCTATTCGATATTCCTAGACTCTTAATTGAAGGGCATTTATATACCCATTCTTGTGCATTAGGTACTTGTCTCTTTCCGTTAAATGGTTGTTCGCTTTTCTTAGTCAACATAACATACTTTTGTTGCATCACGGCTGTGCTTTATTTATGGAAAATGTATAAAGGAAACAAATTTTCTAGTGTTTTGTTTGTTAGGAACTTTGCCACAACCACATTCCACCCATATTTTGTGACCAAATTGATTCGCACTTCCTAAAGATAATTGGGCTAGAGTTATTCTTATAGGTATTATTATCACATATTTATTTACGGAGTTGACTCATTTATTGATATTTCATTAAATAACTCTTCAGTATCGTTCTCTTTAGCATTTGTTCATACTAAAGTATTTGGCCAAAGATATTGTTCAAGAGAGACTCGTGGTTAAGATTCACAGTTAAAGCGGTTATATACTAGTGATAAATTTCAGAAATCCAATAGAGTTCAGGGTGGCCGCTCCCCCTAAGAGTATCAGCAACAGGCTGGCTAATGTAGGCTTCAAATCAGAAGGAAAAAAAAGTACCGAGGGGTAGAAAAGTGATCTTCTTCTGGCGCACAACATTTTTTATTATTATTAATTTTATTTTTTTAAAAGAGCACCAATTGAATTGGCGTACAACTCTTTATGTTATTTATTATTGAAATGTTTGGTTTGTCTCATTTCGTGTATGTGAAGGTCCGTGTTTATCTCAGTCGAAGATAGTGACAGAATGAAGACCTTCGTACAAGTCTACTATCAACCAATGACCAAGAAGGTAAGTTGGTTAAGTAGAACTCTGATAAAGGTAACCAAAAATGTTTTTCTAATTTTCTTAACTTTTTTGGAAATCTCATTCGAGCGACCCTGGGTCTCGTTCGAATGAATACTACGAGTTATAAACACAAAACGCATATTTTTGAAGGGTTACTGGGATTTTCTTTCAAACGACCTTAGGTCTCGTTCGAACGAGTTTCGAGAAAAACTAAAACACTATTTAAGCGAATATTGCTTCTCTTTTCTGTCTCTGTCTCTCTTTTCTCTCTTTCTCTTGAAAAAAGTTGTTTTCGAAAAAGCTTAATATCATTTTATCAGAAAGTCAATTTGACATCAATCAAAACCTAAAAACCTTGAGGTTGATGTTGAGTTAGTTTATCCTACTTCCCACATATTGTTCTAGAGTGATTCAAGAAGGGTGTTCATTGCTGTGAGTTCAAGGAGAGTCATTGAGAGAACGGAGAAGAGTCGTTGCGAGAACGAAAGAAAGTCGTTGAGAGAACGAAGGAGAGTCATTGCGAGAACGAAAGTGATAGGGGTTATCGAGTCTATAAGTGTAATTCAGATTAAACTCTTTTTGATTAGTAGATTTTTGGTTGTCGTGTTCATCGACAACGACCTATGGTTTTTTTCCTGAGTAAGAAGTTTCCACAAGGTGAACAATTGTTTGTATCGCTTAATTTCTTGTTTTTACTATTGATTGTTTCTGCTTAATTCTAGATTATTGATTGATAATAATTGTTTTGACCTAATTTCTCGAAATACATTAAATACGAGCGCATAGAATTTCAATTATTATTAAATTAAGTTTTTGAATTATTTTGTGCGATACACAAAAACAATAAAATATTTAAACAAACAGTAAAGTGTGGGCCTTAGATAAACTCTGAACATCACAGCATCGACACAGATCGCTACTGATTTTATGAATCAAAGTACAATTTGAGCGATGGTTCTAAAAAAGAGGTTTTTACAACATTTGGATCGCTACACATGTTAAGGTTTATGAGGATTCTGGTATGAACTATCAAAAGGAGTTCTTTTCAGTTGCTCATTCAACCAACTCTTAATCGTTAAAGTTACCGACAATGAAATTTATCAAACTGAAATTGTAGAGTTTGGCGGCACTTACTAAGATGAAAATTAAGCCTGAAGAATTCATTAATGTTGGGTATGAACCTGAATTGAAGAATTGTCAAAGTTGGGAAATTGTCAAAGTCGTTCGAACGAGCTTCATAGTCGTTCGAACGAGCGTTCATACTCCCTGGAATATTGGCCCAAGAGTTAATCTTGTTAGAACGAGCTTGGATGTCGTTCGAACGAACTCTTGTACTCACTAGAATTTTGGCTCAGGAGTCAATCTCGCTCGAACGAGCTTGGATGTCGTTCGAATGAGATGTTATGTTTCTAGGGTTGGAGACCAACTATCGTAAAGTCCTTTGAACGAGCTTAGAGTTGTTGGAATGAGCTTTACGTAGGTTTGCCTTAGATATTATGTTTGAGTCGTTGAGTTTTGCCTCGAGATCTGTACCACTTGTATTTAGTCCTCTAGTTATATAAAGAGGACTTAGGTTATTTTGTTGAGTTTAACCTTAGAGAGGCTAGGGTTTGAAGAGACTCCATTAAAAATTGAGAAGCTTGAGAGATCATTGTAACCTGTTTGATATCATAGTGAATTGCTCGTGGGGAGTGGTTTTTCATCCGCAAGGGTTTTCCACTTCCCTCATCTGGGAAACCTTTCTTGTGTTCTTTAATGTGCTTTAATGATTTACTTCTTGTGTTGGCAATTTTCGCGTATTGTTCTTGTAAGGGAAGAGAGAGTAGCTACTTCGATTCTTAACAATTGGTATTAAAGCGAGTGTTAGGGCTTGTGTGGTGAAGAATGATGGCCGATCAAGAGAAGTTGAAAATCACGAAGTTCAATGGGCCAAATTTTGGAGTGTGGAAGATACAGATAGAAGATTACCTTTATCAGAAGGATCTTGATTTACCGCTGAGTGGAGTTGAGATGAAGTCAGTAGATTTTGATGCTGCTAAGTGAGCGCGATTGGATCACAAAGCGCTTGGAACTGTTAGGCTAGCGTTATCATCTCAGATTCTACACATGATCTCTAAAGTTGCGACTACGAAGGGTTTGATAGAGACATTGTCCGCTATGTATTCGGAACCGTCTGGGGCAAATAAGGTTTACCTTTTACGACGCTTGATTGCTTTGAAGATGAAGGAGAATGGTAGCGTGCAAGCTCATATCAGTGAGTTCAATACCATACATGCTCAACTGGAATCTGTTAAAATCACTTTTACCGAGGAGGTGATAGCGTGGGCTCCTCTTGGGCAGATGCCATAAACCAGGGAAGGATTCATTACAGATGTTAGCAACTCATCTGGGAAGGAAGATATCAAATTTGACACTATAGTCTCGTTGATTATGAGTGAAGAGAATAGGAGTAAAACATCTGAACCCTCTTCAAGTTCCAACGGCAGTATGTTGAACGTCGAGGAAAGAGGGAGGTCTTACAGCAAGAAGGGTCACTTCAGGCGAGATTGTAACTCTTCTTCTTCTAAGAAGATTGATGATGAAGAGAAAGATACAATGAACCTTACTGAGGAGGTTAGTTCTGACGAGGCTCTATTACTTTCGTGTGACGATGTTAACAAATCTTGGATTGTTGATTCGGGCGCTTCCATCCGTGCTACTGCGAACATCAGTTTTCTTACTAATATTGTTAAAGGTGACTTCGGTACAGTCTTTCTTGCAGATAAGAGTGCACGCAATAATACTGGAAAGGGAAACGCTAGGTTGTTGTTACCTTCAGGGGGAACCTTGGTTTTATAGAATGTACGACTTGCACCTAAATTGGGGAGTAACCTGATATTGGTTAGCAAACTGGCAGATGATGGTGGATATATGAGTACCTTTGGTACGACCTTCTAGAAGGTTATAAAGGGAGCTATGTTGGTAGCTCGAGGCTTGTGACAAGGAACATTGTATATAACGCATAACACAATTTCTACTATTTGTGTGGCCACTCCAGGGATTGTTACAAGTACGTGGCACAAACAGCTCAGTCACATGAGTGGGAAGGGGATAAAGATAATGGTAACAAAGGTAAAGCTAGAGAGTCTTGCAGAAGCTGATCTCAAGTTTTGTGAAGAGTGTATTCTTGCGAAGTAGAAGAAGGTCAGTTTTAAATTATCTGAAAGATCAAGGAAACCTGGAGGGCTGGATCTTGTACACACGGATGTTTGGGGGCCAATCAAGGTATCTTCTCTTGGTGGTTCTCATTACTATGTTACTTTTATCGATGATGCTACTCGTAAACTGTGGGTCTACTTCGTGAAGAACAAGTCAGATATATTCGATAAATTCAAGAGGTTGAGGGCTCTTGTTAAAAATAAAACCGGTTTGAAACTGAAGTGTCTCAAGTCGGATAATGGGGGCGAATACTGTAGTGACGAGTTTGAAGACTTTTGCGCATCAAACGGGATTAGGAGACAGAAGACTATTCCCAGAACACCACAACCAAATGGTTATGCAGAATGCATGAACCGAACAATAATCAAAAGAGCGAGGAGTATGAGACTCAACGCTGGATTGCCAAAGTGTTTTTGGGTGGATACGGTTATCATGGCGGCGTACTTGATTAACAGAGGGCCTTTGACGACTTTAAACTTTGAAATTCTTGAAGAAACATGGATCAGTAAAGAGGTAAATCTTAATCACTTGCGTATTTTCGGTTGTACCTCATGTACTTGATAATTCAGATACAAGGACCAAGTTTAATGCAAAGTTGATGAAGTGCATTTTCATTGGATACGGTGGTGATGAGTTTGGGTACCTGTTTTGGGATGTGAAGAATCGAAAAGTTATCCAGAGCCGTAATGTTACATTCAATGAGAAAGTCTTTTATAAAGACTTTAAAGTACCTGTGAAAAGGATTCGAGGTGAAGAAGCGAAAAGTGTCGACATTGAAGATGATGAACCCTCTCGAGAGGATAATGAAGAAGTCATTGTTGAGTCTGATGCACCGGATTAGAACGATGAACCTAATGTTCTAGACATTCCAATAGCACTTCGAAAGGAGCCGAGAGTTACAAGAATTCCAGAAATGTACGTAAATTCTTTAAATCACTTATTACTTACAGATGGTGGTAAACCTAAAAGTTATAAGGAGGCTTTAGTTGTGGAAGCCAAGAGCAAGTGGGAGCTTGCTATGGATAATGAAATGCAGTCATTATCAATTAATCGAACTTGGGATTTAGTTCAATTACCGAAGGGGAAAATAGTATTACACAACTAGTGGGTATACAGACTAAAGTTAGAATCTGATGGTTCAAGGAGATTCAAGGCTAGACTTGTGGCAAAGGGCTTTCAGCAGAAAGAGAGCGTTGATTTCGGTGAGATTTTTGCTCCTATTGTGAAGATGTCTGCTATTCGGGTTGTGATGAATATAGTTGTTGTTGAAGATTTGCATCTTAAACAACTTGGCGTCATGACCGCATTTCTTTACGGTAACTGTAATAGCCTATTTTCGTATTGGATAAAGATAGTGCCTTACACCCTTAAAATATGGAATGTTAGTTAAGAACTAAAAGTAACTAACACGGGATTTAGCGTGGAAAACCCTTGAATGGGTTAAAAACCACGACCTCTCCTGAGGATTTAGAAAGAGAAAGATGCTTATAGATTGCTAGCTTTTACAAAGAGGGAGAGAGAGAAAAAAAAAGGTCTCTTCGAAGGTCTCAGAGTAGTCCCTCTCAAGTATGTTTTTTAGCAACCTCCCTCAATCTCTAGCTCTCGGGTCCTATTTATAAGTCTTATAACATGACCGTTATTGCTTTAATGAGGAACGTTACAATATCAGGTTTTGATAAGTCTTTTATGAGGTCTCTTGTAATGTCTTACTATCTGATAATTGTTGACCTTGTAACGGATCTCTTGATGACCTTAGCGGTAACTTCAAACTGTTGATGAAGATACGATCTCTAATAATGTTCGTATGTATACAAATTATTAATGGACATCTGAGTATCTTCTGCAGTGCGATATTACTAGATGCTTCAATATCCCTGAACTATAAATGAGGAAATCTGTATTACAATCTGCTTGATCTCAGTCCTTGCTTGGTTATCATTGAGGTTAATCGAGTTATGTGAGTTCGAATATCAGACTCAGTACGAGGATTAAAAATAAGTCCTTACAACTTCTCCCTCTAAACCACTAGCAGGAGAAACATGTGTAGCGAGTGGTGTTGGTTGAGAAGTCCATTATTTTAAATGCTGCATTGATAGCTTCCTAGTTATCGGGAAGAATATTTGTTTTGACTGTTGAGTCTCCCAAAAATTCTGCTTGAGATGTGTATTTGTGATAAAGGCTTTATTGGAAGTTCTGGTATGCATTTAAATGTTGCTGCTATAAAAAAATGGTGACCAGTTGCTATCACTGTTCACCTTGGTGTAACCTGTCAATCGTTTGGATTTATATAAGTAGTAGTGACGGTGACTACTCGTCGTCAGGCTTATGAGGAGAGAGTTCAAAACAAGATGATGATTCTTCAAACTCATTATTTTCGGAACCTAAGTCTTTCTTTGCCAACTCCAATCTCTGTTCCTCCCACTTTTCATGGGATGTCGCAGGAAGAAGTAGAGGAGGCGGAGGATGATTATCATCAAATGTGGCGATTCCACTATGTGGTCTTGTTTGCTGCTCACCGTCGGGCCTGTCTGCGGATGCTTACAGAGGATGTGGTGGCGGCAGAAGATGAGAAGGCTGGGGTGTCGTGTGAAGAAATAACTATCTGTTTAAGTATTACACTGTTATCTTCTGCCTCACTCCAGTTCTTTTGTTGTGCATTCCATTGCTTTTGTTTAAGTATTACACTGTTATTTGTAAAATAAGTTGTCTTTTGTTCTATAGAAGAAATAACTATCTGTAGATCTTGTAATCTTGATTTTTGAACTAAATGAAATATTTAGCCTTGTAAATTGCTTGTCTTGAATAATAAGTTTGAACTTGTTGTATCTTGTCTTGTAAGTATTTGAAACTGCTTGAATGAACTGCTGTAAGAAACTGTGTAGAAATTCCCGAACTAGGTCGAAGATATGTAGATCGAATTTTTTATGAGTTGGATGAAGAATATTTGAACTGTGTAGATCGTGCTATATATTTGTTGCCTTGCTGAGATATATTGTTGTCATGTCTGTGGAAATGATGAAGGCTTAACATCTTTTATGTTCTATATAAGTTCTTGTTGTGAGAGTATCATCATAGTCAATTTGAACAATTATGATCACGGTGTGGGACTTGGTCACAGCTTCTGATGTGGTATATTTTGCAAACTTCAGCTAGATGTAGAGATATGTGAGGTAGCAGTTTGAGAAATTGCGTTGGATAAGCTTGCTAATGAGGATGAGAGAGCTGCTGGTGGGGAAATCATTCCATGTGGTGAATAGAACCATCCGTTCTGTAATCATATGTAAGGTCAGATGATTGATCATATTAAAGTGATTTGTGGTTGTTGAGGTTGTCTTGTCACCAATCTTTCTATCTGTGATAATGTTTGAAATGTAATTGAAGCAGGATTTGTTGCTAATTTTCTGCTTCTGTCAGATCAAAAATAAGGTAAGTAATAGCTGTAATAGCTGTACTTATGGTTTTGAATTGGAAGTCATGCTATAAATAGCAGAGCAGCTAGTGCGGTTACATTATATATATAATATGATGCCGAGAGTTACAGAACTGTTGAATGCGTCTCCTGTTGTTGTTGATGCTGTTATACCTTTCCCTGCCTTACTTTCGTCTGGGCCTGGGGAAAGTTCGAATGCTGTACGCCCGTAGCGTGAAAGATAGTTTCATTGTTTATATTGTAATGAGACATAATGAAAATATGTCTTTGCTGTAGAAAAAAATTGTTTAATGTTGATTAGAAAAAGTTTTTTGTTTTGTTATCTCTATGTATGGTCGAATTGGGTGAACCAATAAATGACCATGTAGAGATATATGATTGTAGCGATATTGTATTCTCTTGTATATAGGTCGAATTGAACAAGTCAATAAGCAACCGTAAAGAAAGGTATTGAATGTTGAACAGCTGAATAGTGCGTCTCTGCCAGATCGAATCGATTGACTCAATAAGCGACCCTTGGAGAACGTGTATATTTGAAGAGTTATGTTGTAGGTCTTAGTTAAAGGTCAAATTGAGTGCATCAATAAGTGACCGTAATGAGATATATTGAATATTGAATAGCTGCATAGTGCATCTCTGCCAGATCGAATTGATTGATTCAATAAGCGACCCTTGGAGAGCGTGTATATTTGAATAGCTATGTTGTAGGTCTTAGTCACAGGTTGAATTGAGCTTATCAATAGGCGACAGTAATGAGATATCTTGAATATCGAATAGCTGTATAGTGCATCTCTGCCAGATCAAATTAATTAACTCAATAAGTGACCGTCGGAGAGCGTGTATATTTGAATAACTATGTTGTAGGTCTCAGTCACATGTCGAATTGAGCGTATCAATAAGCGACCATAATAAGATATCTTGAATATTGAATAGCTGTATAGTGCATCTCTGCCAGATCGAATTGATTAACTCAATAAGTGACCTTTAAAGAGCGTGTATATTTAAATAGCTATGTTGTAGGTCTCAGTTACATGTCGAATTGAGCGTATCAATAAGCGACCGTAATGAGATATCTTGAATATTGAAAAGTTGAATACTGCATCTCTGCCAGATCAAATTGATTGACTCAATAAGCGACCCTCGGAGAGCGTGTATATTTGAATAGCTATGTGGTAGGCCTCAGTCACAGGTCGATTTGAACGTATCAATAAGCGACCGTAATGAGATATCATGAATATTGAATTAGCTATATAGTGCATCTCGGCCAGATCGAATTGATTGACTCAATAAGTGATCCTCAGAGAGTGTATATATTTGAATAACTATGTTGTAGTAATTCTCCGGTATAGACGGAGATAGGTAGAAATGCTTAAATTGAGTAGACTTGCAAGATGATGATGAAAAAATACTTTATTGAATAATATCATATATGGCAGCATGTTTATCTTCGATATAGCTTCAATCGATGAGTATTCCACGAATTAGGTATAGGTACACCTTCATATGTACTGAGATCGTAAGATCCTAAACCACCTGTGCAAGTTACGATAAAAGGACCTTCCCAATTGTCTGCTAACTTTCCAGCATTAGGTGTTTTGCGATATTGTAGGATTTCTCTTAGAACGAGTCATTAACTTTAAATTCTCTGTGTCGAACGCGTTTGTTATAGGATCGGGATAAAGCAAGATGATATCTTCCCAAATTAACAATGGCTCTGTCACGTGTTTCTTTTATCAAATTCAGATTGCATGCGATCTGAAATTTGTTCTCTTCATCTGTCATCTCATGATCACGTATTGGATGATGATATTGAGTGGCAATGATGGCTTCAGTCCCGTAGGCCAGTAAGAACGGAGTACAGCATGTTACTGTTCTGGGAGTTGTTCGGTAGACCCAAAGTACGTGTGGTAACTCGTTCACCCAGTTCCCCTTTTTGTCGTCTAAACGCTTCTTGATGTCATCCACAATAGTTCGATTAGTAATCTTAGCCTGTTCGTTTCCTTGTGGATAATAGGGATTGGATGGGAAATGAATGATATTGTGCTCATTGAGGAATGCCATGACTTTGGAGCCAACGAACTATGGTCCATTATCAATTCTGATGAGGTATGGTCTACTGAATCAGATAATAATGTTCTCCCAGATAAATTTGATGACTTCATCTTCTCGAGTTCAGCACAGCGGGACTGCTTCTACCCATTTAGTGAAGTAATCTGTAGCGACCAACAAATGTTTTTGTTTTCCTGGTACTGCAGGAAACTCTCCTACGAGTTCGAGAGCCCATTGTCTGAATGGCCAAGTGACTTGGCTTGAGTGCAGTTCGAGTGTTAGAGATCGTATTTTAGGTCCATGCCATTGACAAGCGTCACACTTACGATCATATTCGATTGTCTGTGCTTTTATCTTAGGCCAAAACATTCCTTGAGTTAAAGCTCTATTTGAAAGAGATCGTCCTACTGCATGGGATCCACACGTTTCTTCGTGTAGATCGTACAAGAATTGCTGTGCATCTTTGTTAGATAGACAAAGGAGGTATGAACCAGTGACTAAAATTTTGTATAGGAGATTGTCCTGAACAATGTATCTTCGAGCATTATTAATTAATCTCCGACGTTCTGTAGGATCCTCTGGAAGTGGACCGTCGAATTTATTTTTAGGCCCGATGTATGCAATGAAAGGCTTTCTCCAATCATCTTCGATCTCTTCGTTGCCCCCAATATTAATGGTGTTGGACACGATGGCATTAATGCTAGGGTTAGAAATGACGTCGATTTTTAAGTAACGAGATTCTGATCCGAAGACACCAGCAAGGTAAGCGAGTGCATCTGAATGTCTATTTTCTCCCCTTGGAAAATACTTCATAGAAATTGCTTGGAATTCGTTCATTCGTTCGACCACTGCAGTAGCATAGTCGACCATTCTCCCATTGGTTTGATAGACACCTGTGTAATGGTTGACGATTAGCAATGAATCTGTGTAGACAGAGAGTTTGGTTATACCCAGTGTGAGTGCCATGTTCAAGCCATGAATTAAAGCCTCATATTATGCTTCATTAATAGTTGCTTCAAAATTGAGGTGAATGGATTTTTCGAGCCGATCATTGGAAGGAGTAATAAGAACAATTTCAATCCCTGATCTGGCTGGACCGACAGAGCCATCAGTCAAAAGTCGCCAACTTTTCTTTGTTACCCAATCTGACTTATCTTCGGATTGATCTTCGAGTGGTTCATCTTTGAATCAATAATTTTTTTCCCCAATCAGGATTGTCTACTGGAAAGTCTGCTACCGCTTGACCTTTTTTGGAGTGACATGGTTCGAAATGTATATCGCGTTCCCCGAGTGTTACAGACCATTGTTGAATCGAGATTTTTCACACTTGGATAAGATTTTGCGAAGTGGATAGTTCGTCAAGACACGAATAGTATGAGCTTGGAAATACTGCTTCAATTTTTGTGATGTATAAACGAGAGCTAGAAGAAGCATCTCGATTTTGGAGTATCTCATTTCAGCGGGAGTCATAGTCTTGTTGATAAAATAGACTGGTTTCTCAGTATTTTCTTTGATTTAGAGAAGAAAGGAGCTGAGAGATGTATCTGTGACAGCTAGGTATACTGTGAGTTCTTCACTATCTGTTGGTGTGCTCATAACTGGTGGCTTGCCCAAATAACTGGATCTTTCATTGATTTTCCTCGCGATGTACCCTATTTTATGTGATCTAATAAAGGTCGACACCTGTCTGAAGACTTGGATACAAATCTATTTAGTGCTGCAATCTTCCTGGCTAGCTTCTGAAGGTCCTTCTTTATCTTTGGTGAAGGCATAGCCAAAAGATCTCGTATGCGTGATGGATCAGCTTCAATCCCTCTTTTTCTGATTAGATGTCCTAGAAAATTTATGGATTGTACTCAGAACTGACATTTATCGGGATTCAAACGCATCTTGTAAGATCGCAAAATCTCGAAAGTTGTTCGCAAATCAGTAAGATGGTTTTTTTTCTTGAGATTTTTGCAGAGCTTATCATCAATGTAAACCTCCATTGTTTTACTGAGTTGATCTTTGAACATTTGTGTCATCAATCATTGATAGGTAGCGCTGGCATTTTTCAGGCCGAAAGCCATGACTTTGTAGCAATATAGACCTTGTTCAGTGATGAACGCTGTCCTGTCTTGATCTTCAAGAAAAAGTAGTATCTGATTATATCCAGATGCAGCATCCATCATAGACAGAAGTTCGTGCCCTGATCTTGGTACCGAAAAACTATCTTTTGGAGTGTATCGGTTAAGATCTGAGAAATCAACGCAGACTCTGATCTTGCCATTCTTCTTTGGGACTGCGACAATGTTCGAGATCCAATCCGGGTAGATAACTTTGTGAATAAAACTGACCTCAATCAATTTATTGATCTCTTTATTCACTTCGTCTCGCAATTTTGGTGCAAGAGTCTGTTGTTTTTGTTTAACCGGTTTTGCTTTATCTTTCAACTCTAGCATGTGGCATGCTATAGTAGGATCGATCCCTGACATTTCGTGAAACATCCATGTAAAGACGTCACTGTTCTCCATGAGGAATTGTATGAGATTTGAGCGTTCCTCCGTGCTTAAGAGAGTTCCAATATGAGTTCATCTTTGAGTGCCACTGATCTCGATGTACTCTGTTGGTTTAACGCTTGGCAACTGAGGTTCTGCTGGAATTGACTACTGTAATTACTATGTTGTGGTTGTTGTGGCTGGTTCAGTTTTAACGGAGATAGTGTTATCGCAAGCTTGAGCCAATTTTTAGCTGCCTTTGATTTCGTAGATCCCTCTTTTCCAGTCGAATCGCAATGCCTGATGATATATAGAGGGAATAGTATTCATGTTATGCAACCATGGTCATCCCATGATGCCCAGATAACGAGATTTGGCATTGATGACATAAAAAACTACGTCAAGTGTGACTGGCTTGGCTGTGATGGGAAGTGTGATATTTCCCACGTGCTCTTCTTTAGAGGTGTTGAATCTAGAGTCATTGATGTCACTCGATTCGGCCTTGTCTGCTAAGCTCATTTGGTCGATTGTGCTCTGGAATAATAGTTCGATGCTACTGCCGGTATCTACCATCATTATATGTAGAACTATGTTCTTCATCTTTAACATGATGACGAGAGCATCATGGTGCGGAAAGTTGACGTGACCAACATCACAGTCTTTGAAAAAAATCCCAGCTCGTCGATTGCTGGATTCTGACAATAAACGAGCTTCTTTGTCTACCATCGTCAGATCATGGAATTGTCCAATGCGTCTACTTTTGGATCTATTGGAGTTGTAGGCCGTCTGAGTCTCGATGAAGTACAAGTATTTTTCTTCATTTGTTTCGTCAACTTGGATGATCATGGTATCAGTCTTGTAGTTTCCATCTTTATAACTTTCGACGTCAACAATATACTCAAGCATTCGGCCTTGTGCAAATATGTTATGGAGAAGAAATTTCAGTGCGAAATACTGCTCTGTGTCATGATGTTAAATCTGGTGGTGAATACAGTATGGTTTTTCTGGTATGGGCGGAAGAGTATTGGCATTTCTGAAGAATTCATCCTTTTGTAGCAGCCGCTATAAGTCCGCAAGAGTAGTTATTAACTGTGGTATGCACGGAATTGGCTTTTTTCATCCTTGGCGTACTTGATTGTTATAGGACATGAAGCACTTTTTATCACCCCCATAGTCTTTACTGCTGTTGTGGGCACATTCTTTGGGATGATCTTTGGTAGATAGAGTGATGCGTTGAGGTTTTGGTTTCTCAGTTGTCAGTCGCTTGAGGTCGATATAGTTGTTGACCTTCTCAATCATATCCTCCAACGTCAGTGGCTAGTTGTAAACCAGGTGCTCCTTGACTCGTCCATCCACGAGTAGAGCATTGGTGAAAGCAGAGATTGTAATTTTCCTATCGAGGTTATCAATTTTATGAGCTAATCCAAAAAAATTCCTGGTAAATGTCTCCAATTTTTTATCTGGTGCCAGCTTGAGGCTGAACAAAGAGTAAAGACTCTCCTCCTTTTCTTTATTGTGCGAATAGTTTCTGACAAACAGTTCGCAAAGTTGTTCGAAAGTGAAGATAGATCCTTCATTGAGTGTGTGAAACCATCGTAGAGGTTCGCCTTTTAAACTGGTCGGGAAAAGACGTCAGAGAATTTGGTTGGATGTCGAATGCATCCCCAATGAATCCTAAAATTCATGGGCGTGCTCCACAGGATCTCTCCCCTTGTATTTCTGAATCTTTGGAGTATGAAAACTGGTGGCTTCATCCTCGTCCAACAACTCTTGTGCGAGCGGGCTCTTATGAAATTTAGTATAACTGTTCTTTCTAGTGAGTATTTGAGCGTCTAACAGCTCCTTGATGCGTTTATCCACCTGTTCTGGAGTGAGATGTTGCTGAGATGTGACAGTTCATCTTGTTGCTTGTCCTTTTGGTCGATTATTCTCTCATGTTGCTTCTCCCATGCGGTCGGTCATAGACTAAAATTTGAGGTTTTTCTCTTTTTTGCTCCTCTTGTTGTTGCAGATATATTATCGCTCTAGCGGGTAATGGTGGATTGACATGACTCTGAGGTAGAACTAGTTCTTGAGGAATTTAAGGAAATGCTATATTTTTTCCTCGATTTTCCAAGCGATCATGGACTGATATCCTCGAGGTTGCAGGCAGAGCATTTTGTGATCTCGGATTTGCTGTTAATTGATCTTGGAGTGCTCTGATCGTGCTCCGCATGCTGGCGAGCTACTTCTCAAGATCTATTCGTCGCTCAGTTTCTGCTTGCATAATATTTTGTAAGTCTGTCACTCCCTCAGCAGCGTCAGGCATGACGCTGGCATCTAGATTTTCCATCCTTCAAAAAATGAATATGAAAAACTGGATCGGAGAACACTGAGTGTATACTTTAGTTCCCACAGACGCCGCCAAATGTAATAGCCTATTTTTGTATTGGACAAAGATAGTGCCTTACACCCTTAAAATATGGAATGTTAGTTAAGAACTGAAAGTAACTAACATGGGATTTAGCGTGGAAAATCCTTGAATGGGTTAAAAACCACGACCTCTCCTGAGGATTTAGAAAGAGAGAGATATTTATAGATTGTTAGCTATTACAAAGAAGGAGAGAGAGGGAGAGAGAAAAAAGGTCTCTTCAAAGGTCTCAGAGTAGTCCCTCTCATATGTGTTTTTTAGCAACCTCCTTCAATCTCTAGCTCTCAGGTCCTATTTATAGGTCTTATAACATGACCGTTATTGCTTTAATGAGGAACGCTATAATATCAGGTTTTGATGAGTCTTTTATGAGGTCTCTTGTAACGTATTGTTATCTGATAATTGTTAACCTTGTAACGGATCTCTTGATGACCTTAGCGGTAACTTCAAACTGTTGATGAAGATACGATCTCTAACGATGTTCGTATGTATATGAACTGTTGATGGACATCTGAGTATCTTCTGCAGTGCGATGTTAATGGATGCTTCAATATCCCCGAACTGTAGATGAGGAAGTTTGTATTGCAATCTGCTTGATCTCAGTCCTTGGTTGGTTATCAGTGAGGTTAATCGAGCTATGTGAGTTCGAATATCAGACTCAGTACGAGGATTTGAAATAAGCCCTTACAGTAACCTTGATGAAAAAATTTATTTGAAGCAACCAGAAGGGTGTTCGGTTAAAGGGAAAGAAGATCTGGTGTGTAGGCTTACGAAGAGCTTATACGATTTGAAACAAGCACCGAGACAGTGGTATTTGAAGTTTGAACAATTCATGTCCAGAAATGGCTATTCGAAGAGCAATGCGGATCACTGCTATTTTATAAAGAATACGGGAAACTCATATATTACTCTACTTCTATATGTAGATGATATGTTGGTAGCAAGTACTGACATGGGAGAATAGCTAAGTTGAAGGAACTGCTATCCCAGGAGTCTTCTATGAAGGACTTGGGTACGGCGAGACAAGTTCTTGGTATGAGTGTTACAAGGGATAGAAAGCGGCAAGAATTGAAGTTGTCTCAAGCTGAGTACATTGGGAAAGTACTGAAGCGATTTAATATGGATGGTTTTAAAGTTGTTAATACACCATTGGGAGGTCACTTCAAATTATCAAAAGATTATTGTTCGAAGACGCTGAAGGATCACGATGAGATGTGGAAGGTTCCTTATCAATCCGCGATTGGTAGCCTAATGTACGCTATGATTTATATGAGACCGAACATTGCCTAAGCAGTGGGAGTTGTTAGCAGGTATATGAGCAATCCAGGCCAGGAGCATTGGAGAGCTGTGAAATGGATACTGAGGTATCTAAAGGGGATTCAAGATGTGGCATTATGTTATGGGGGTTCTCAGATATCCTTATAGGCTTTTGTTGATTCTGATATGGCAGGTGACATGGATAGGCGAAAGAGCACTAGTGATTTCATTTTAACATTGGGAAGCGGTGTAGTTACATGGGTTTTTAGGCTACAGAAGATTGTAGCTTTGTCTACGACGGAGGCGGAATATGTTGTTGCTACAGAAGCGTGCAAAGATATGGTTTGGCTCAAAGGGTTGATGAAAGAGCTTGGTAGAGAATAATTCTCTCCTAAGTTGTATAGTGATAGTCAAAGCACAATACACTTCGCAAAGAATTTGGTTTTTCACTCTAGGACCAAGCACATTGATATTCAGTATCACTATATTCGCTCGCTCCTCGAGGACGGTGTGTTGAAGCTTGTGAAGATTCACACTGATGTGAATTCGGCCGATATGTTTATGAAGGTGGTAACTTTTCAGAAGTTGACGACATGTACAACTTTTGTGGGTCTTCAAGATTAAAGGTCCGGGTAGTGCGAACAATTCATTGGAAGATCTAAAGATAGGATACAGAATTCGATTTCAAGTGGGAGATTGTTGGGTATGAACTCGAATTGAAGAATTGTCAAAGCTGGGAAATTGTCGAAGTCGTTCGAACGAGCGTTCATACTCCCTGGAATTTTGGCCCAAGAGTTAATCTTGTTCGAACGAGCTTGGATGTCGTTCAAACAAACTCTTGTACTCACTGGAATTTTGGCCCAGGAGTCAATCTTGTTCGAACGAGCTTGGATGTCGTTCGAACGAGATGTTATGTTTCTAGGGTTGGAGACCAACTATCGCAAAGTCGTTCGAACGAGCTTGGAGTCGTTCGAACGAGCTTCGCGTAGGTTTGCCTTAGATGTTATGTTTTAGTCGTTGAGTTCCGCCACAAGATCCATACTACTTGTATTTAGTCCTCTAGTATATAAAGAGAACTTAGATTATTTTGTTAACCTATCTTTTGGTGAGTTTAACCTTAGAGAGTCTAGGGTTTGAAGAGAATCCATTAAAGCTTGAGAAGCTTGAGAGATCATTGTAACCTGTTTGATATCATAGTGAATTGTTCGTGGGGAGTGGTTTTTCATCCGCAAGGGTTGATTTACTTTTTGTGTTGGCGATTTCCGCATATCGTTCTTGTAAGGGAAGAGAGAGTAGCTACCTCGATTCTCAACAATTAAAAGATTAACAGGATTGGAGCCTTTCAAAGTGGTAGTTCAATTCCGAAGATCTTCAAGTAATTGTATGCATAGCGTAGTCAACCGAATTCCTTCATTTCAATTTTTAGTTTCTCTCCAGGAAATATGTGCATATGTAGCCAGTTGCACTTGACAGACATTTGATGTGAAATTATCTTTTTCTACAAGCTTATATCAAACATGACGGTATATGATCTAGAGTCGTGTACAAAGTACTCTTACTCCTGTTCATGTCTGAATATATTTCAAGCCACAACCAACCAAACAGGACCATATTATTTCTAGTCACACTCAACCAAGCAACAAAGTTACACATGTTTTAGTATTTTGTCTTTGTTTTACGACTCAAACTCAAACAAAACAACTTTAGAAAGTTGTTGCATTTCTGACTCATTTGAGATTTTTTATTCTGCTATGTATTTGTTCTTATTGCAGTATTTAGCAATAGATTAGACATCGCCAAAGGTCTGCCATTTGAGAGTGGCTTGAATCATTTACTAATATATATAGATTTCAGACACAAACAAGGACATTTTGGCCACCATTAGTGTTTTTTTTTTTTTTTTTTTTGTAAGTTAGAATTTCATTGAATCTAAAAAGGGTGTACGGGGAAATATACAAGAAAATAGTAGAAAACATGAGTGAACCTAGCGGTACTATCCATACTCTATCCCAACGAGGTTGACACCGGAGTATGAATCCGATGTTGTAATTTTCACTCTTCGAGTGCACATTTTTTTTATATATAGAGGTCTTCTGATAAAGCTAAAGATGAGTTGATTAGAATTTCGCTCCCCCGGTGAAAACTGCATCAAGGTTCTTCGGTCGTTCTCCCACCGTGTTGCAGTATACTAGTAGACAAGGTAGACTTTATTTAATGGCTAGATTTGGTAGGGAGATTTCGCGATGTTTTGTGGATATGGGGTTTTGCATGGGAGAGCCTGCGGATGGTTTATTTAGCTGGTCTTTCTTAAGGTAAAGGCTAGGATTATAGTCGGAGATTGTGACTATTTGGATGAACCCTTTGTTTTAGGCTTTTAGCCTATCTTATGTTCCTTTATATCCATTATATGCAAGTGCCACATTATGTTGCATCTCTTTGTTATGTATTTGTTGTAATGCACTTGTGTTATTTTCGAGGGCTGTATATATTTGTTCTTTGAAAGGTACTGCTATATCTCCGACTTCTTATTCGATCTTGGATCCACACAGAGGAGAACAAACAGAGAACTCTCAAGAAGAACGATATAGCAGCCGCAATTACCCCGGCCAATATCATTGATTTCTTGGTTGATATTGTCCCTTGGGATGTGATTAAGGATGAGAGTGGGTTGGGGACGGCGAGTTCCTAGTATGGACTTGGGGTTACTATTGGGAGGCTGGCGATGCCAGGGATGGATTATGTGCATACCCCTTTGCAAGCGTAGTAGACGGTTTGGCAAAATGATGGAGCGTATGGGGGTGGCGGTAGAGGAGGAGGGGCAACCTGGTTTGGATGGGCAGGGAATGTCAATAATTATGTTTGTGATTCTTAGTTGTAAAAAAAAAAACATTTTAGATTGCGAACTAGTAGGGTTGTGTGTTTTATTAGAGCATATGCAGCAGTAAGGTCGGTTTAAACCAACTAAAATGTCTTAGCAATAACCCACCTTGAATTTTACACAGTAGTGCTAAACTGACCCAGGGTCATCTGAGCCCAACGCAGTTCAGAACTGCACGACAAAAATGAACGACCAGGATGTAGCCACACAACAACCAATTATAAACAGACACGTAACGTCAAATTCATATTTTAAATGCCGCGCAGTTCTGAACTGCGCAGTTTGGTCTGTAAGAAAAGAACGCATTCTTTCCCTCTCCACACTTTTGTTCATTCCACCTTAAAAAACTCTTCCCTCCAAAACCAAACACCCAACCTCATAAAATGTGTTTTTTTCGACAAAATTTTCATCCGTAAACTCCGACAAAATGTCGGGAAAACCATCATCGAAACCGTGCAACAAATATCCTAAAAGCAAATGCAATGCTTATACCGAAGTTACGTGAATGGGTAAAGACACATATACGAGTGTCTTACCGTTATTGTTCACCGTTGATGATCCCGTCTCAACTCTTGATGATTTGCACTGAGTGGACGTTCTTCCGGAGAATTGGGTGCATATTAGTATTAGATCGGATGACAAACCGGTAAGATTTATTTCAAATTCTTGTATTAAAATGTGGTTTTACAAATGTTTGATGAAATGCATGAATTAAATTCTAATATAATTTTTTGTGTTTCAATGTAGAACTGAGATAATATAATATGATGTGGATTGTTATATAAGGTATTGAAGTGGTACGAGCTTATCTCCAATTATCCGTCGATAAAAAAATTGATCGACGATATAGGTCTCGAGGAATTTTTATCAATTAAGGTGGGGAATAGCGATAATCGAATGGTTCATGCTCTTGTGGAGCGGTGGTGGCCATCCACCCGTACATTTTATTTCCCTTGCGGGGAGCTTGGTTTTACTCCGTTAGACTTTGTGATGCTAACGACTCCCCCTTGTGGAATGAGAATCAATCTCCCTTATGACGATAAGTATTCAAATGTCGATGAAGCTTCTAAGTTTCTTCCTGGAATTACGAGCAACGATATAAAGTATGTGAATATCACGTTAGTATTTTTTAAGTCGTATATGAGGAATTTGGATCCAAGAAAAATGAATTACACTTACAACCCGCAATTGGATATTGTGTACGTGATAGCTTTTGTTGCATATATGATGTGAAAACTATGTTTTACAAATTGCAGCACCTCGCTTGCGGTAGGTTATCTTGCCACTGTGGAAGACATGGATATTATAGGCGGGATAAAGTATGATTGGGGATCTCCCATCATGGTTGTATTGTATCGGGGACTGGACCTAATATCAATGAAGAAGAATGTTCATGATATGAACTCGTTGTATGGATTCTTATCACTTTTGGAGTTTTGGTTCTATGAGTACTACAGAGTGGGCATGTACATTGTGAAGGATCCTAACTTCTGACATATTTATCCCCGTATGGGTGCGTAGGCAAAAATTGAGAGGAGTAAATCAGGAGCTAAAATTCACCATTCGTTTGAATTGATCAGGAACATGATTGAGTGGAAGGACAGAAAAAATATTGATTGGCAACCGTGATTGAGGTCTAGAAATGGAATCCATAAGGTAGTAAAATACGCAAAAATGTTTAGTGGAAAAATGGTTCCATTTATATCAGTCCCGTACAAGAACGTGACTCTTTAGTATTTAGGAGAGAGATAGATACGTCAGATCACGAGGGCAGACGGTAAGACCCCCTCCCCCCTCACGATATTATGGAGTTCCCACATTTCGATCCCACTGTATGGGCGCAGTTAAAGGAAATCGAGTACTGCAACGCAAACAACTATATCATTGAGGATTATATAATATATTGGAGGCTTGTTCACCCAAATCCTAAGATTGGTTGCACTTTAGTGAAGAAGGCTGGAAATATGTAGCTGTTCGGGCAGGATCTAATTAGATTCGATGTATTTGCGCAACAAACTTCTAGTTTATGTAAATTTTTTCAGGTGGAAAACTATGGAGTGGACGCGATATTGAATTCTCAGAATATTGGATGCTTCATGGGTATGGTGGGAACTAGCGGAAAGCATAGACGAATAGTGATCTCAGCCATCGAGGTCCAGTAGCCAAGTCCAGTTAGGTATAGTGTGAATAAACTATGACACCAAAATATTGGAATGCAACATACAATATATAAATATTCGATGTACTATGTCGATCGTGTAGATGGGATAAACGAACAGCTGAGATGTTCGCATGAGATTATCTGACTCACAAGAGAGACTATCTGAGATGTCTATCAGGTATGAGACAGAATTGGAGGTGCAGTGTACCTTTGATGATAGTCTCGTACGCAGACGTAGAGTGTGGAGGGGTCGTCATGCTTAGGTCTACTTTTATTTAGTGCATTATCCCTACTAGTTTAAATAATATTTTATGTTATTTGTGTTAAGTTTATTTCGGATCATGTTAAGTTTATGTTGGATGATGTTTAATTTTATGTTATATGTGTTAAGTACTAAGTGTTGTGTATATTCGATGGTTGAAAGGTGTTTGATTAAATTCCACAAGAGATTTCATGAAAAAAAAAAAAACTAAGTGTTGAGTATATATTGCACACCTGAAAAGGTGTTTGACAAAATGCCTCAAAGGTAAATCTCCTGAAAAAAAGCTAAGTGCTGAGAGAGATAGGAAGTCTTTGTTCTTCTAGATTGAGCTGCGTAGTTCTGAACTGCGCGGCAAGTAATAGTCGGTCTCACCCTTTGAGTATGAGCTATACACATGGCACCATCCCCAACAGTTAGTCTACCGAGCTGTAATGACATAATTCTGGGATTCGGACTTAGCCTTTACACCTAATATATATAGAATGCTCAAGAACAGTAAACAATAATCAATAAGATAATTTAGCGTAGAAAACCTTTGAATAGATTAAAAACCACGACCTCTCTTGAGGATTTGAAGAAAAAGAAGATGATCTTATTAAAGTTGCTATCTTATTACAAAGAGCACTCTGAGTATATGGAGTTTCAGAGTAGGGATTCTTTTGTATAAAATTTCTTATTCGTAATCTATAGTTCTATGGTTCTATTTATAGGTTTTATAATATGACCGTTTGATGACCATTAATATTCTTAATGGTGGACATTTCAAAGTAGATGTAAGATATTTTTTGACCAGATGATGTAACGTCCTGACCTCGTTGCTGTACAATGGCTCAATTTATGACTGTACACTTGCATAAATCGAATTGTTGATGTGGAGGTCGAAAGCGATGACTCGAACTGAGGAATATTGAATATGATTTTAGTAGTGTTTCCTATATACTAATGAGGTCGAAGATGGGGCTTTGAGTCCTAGATACAAAATAAGTTATTACAAGATGGCTCTCAAGTAATAGTACGAGTAGCATCAGGGATGAGTGGTGTTGGTTGAGAAACTCGTGTTGTATGTGTTTCCTGACATTATTGTCTTATTTCTGATTGTGCCACGTACTCTGTTGTTAAGGTCAATAGTTCGTATGTAGTTCGAAGATAAAGCATAAGTTTGATATGCGAAATAGACTACTACAACCGCCCCCTCTCAGCCTGCAGTACGAGAAAAATTGTGGGAAAGTGGTGTTGGTTGAGAAGTGTCATTAATGTTATAGTTAAAATCTGGGAATTATTTCCAATGCATATTCATAAGTATCTTATTTATTCCTTTTGGGTTTCCCAGAACCAATGGTTCTAGTTAATGTTTATTGGCATGGAAAATCCTTCTGTCATTGGGAATCTGAAGAGCCAATTTTAAATGTTTATCATAGTATAAAAGGCACTCAGAAGTGAGAGTGATGAACCAAGTCTTCATCTCTGACTCTCTTCTTCCCCATTCATGACTGTTGAGAGTATGGTAACTACCAGGAACCATTCTCGAGAGTCTAGGATTCGTAGAAAGATAGAGGAATTATGTATCTAATACTTTGGATACTAAGCTTTACATTTGCCAACACCGATTCCTATGTCGACTACCTATCACCATATGTCATATGAAAAAGTGATGGAGGCGGGGGATGATTATTATCAGATGGCGCAGTTTCACTATCTGCTGACATCTGAGGCGGAGCGCCAAAATGGGCTTCGTTTGTTGGCGAAGGAGGCTGTTAGAACTAAAAATAAAGTGGTAGGCATTCGTCCGAGGGAGTCTCACCGGTATCCTGCTAGTGAATGGGTCTTTTCTAAATGGTAGGACCTTCTGTCTGTCTCTGGCATACGGGGTGGGGGTTATGGTAGAAGAGGTAAGAGGATGCAGAGGATCATTTTCTTCCATGGACCATAGATTTTGGCCATGAAGAAGATCTTTCATCTGTGATTTCTAGCTCTGACTGTTTCCCAGATCTTGTAGCATGGGATCAGGGTTTGGAAGTTGCTTTAATTTTTCATCATCTTCTCTAATGATTCCTGAAATTCAATTCGAACTGTAACTTTGTGATGTAATCTGTTATAATTGTTGGGGACATTTTGTTATCTGTAAAGTATCTTGTAAAGAAAATTTTGAATTAATTAAATAACTTCGTTCTGAGGACATGATTCTTTGTTACGAACTTGTTTGTGTATTTTGCTGTTTGTAAAATATAAGTTAGATATCATGGGGTAAGATAAGAAAAATTGAGCTGGAAGGAGTTCCATGTGTATAAGAGTAAATGGTAGTTATAGCTGGGGTTAAAGAGAGGGGAGTTTGAGGAAAAAGATAGATATTGTTCTCTATGATCTGTGTACTCAAACTGGATGACAGGGCATTGATCTGTAGGTCCTACTGTTGGATTTGCATGATCTTGTATGTTGCCCTTTTTATATTTGCTCATACAAAATCAGAGAAGATATTTCATACTATGGAAAGAATGGCCTGTTACAATATTCTGTTGATCCGTGAACTTGAGTTGAACAATATATCCTTCGGTCAAATTAGTGGGGCGATATTTGTAAAGATTTTCATGGCGGCTATAAATCATGAATCTTGGTTGTTTTGATTTACATCTTCTGGAGGGATAATTTTACTGTGGAGGTGGCATAATTATCCATGATGAGGACTCGTGCCCAGCGTGCTCATCAGGCAGTAGATGGTCGCTTTCATTTCAAGGTTGCTGAACTTTACGAGCGGTATACTTAGCGACTCCCTTACGATGCCGTGTTGCCGGAATGACCGTTGAATCTGACTGGACTAGAAGAAGATGGGAAGCGTGTAGAGTATGACCAAAAAAATTTGGTACGATGTGATTCAGAGGTCATTGTTGAGTGCCACGGTGCGGAAATTGACTATTCGACAACTCACATGTGACAAGATCGTTGAAGAGGATGCCAGGGTAGCAGAAAGGGAGATCATTTTGTGCGGGGAGGCACATCACCAAGGCTGTTTTAGATGTGACTGGAGAGCTCGATAAGCTTGAAGCATGGGAACTCATAATTAGTAGTCTATTTTTTAGTGTTCTATGGTTAGGTTTGAATAAATGTAAGATGAGGGATCTTGAAAGGATAAGCGAATGTGATGTCTCGATCTGATTGAATAGGAATAAAGTATTATGTTTTAATCTTTATGTACAGATATTGTGGAAGACAGTTGTAGGATTTTAACAACTGTATTGATATCTTTGAATTTTGAATATTGATCTGTTTTAGGAAAGTTATATGATCTTGGCAGGGTATAAAAGTAAGGTGATTGGTCGCTTGTACTGTGTTTGAGGAAGAGGTGTAAAATTATGTAATGGCAGACAATAAGGACAGACGTGATGACGGCAGACGTTATCACAAAAGTCATGATGATGCCTTCAACCGAAAAGACGTGCCTGCAGTAGGGATGGCTGGCGCGTGTCAGACGAAGCCATCGTTTCACAAACCGAGGGAGAGTATAAAAATCCGTCTCTCTCTCCCTCATAAATTATCTACAGTTTCAGAGAGAGAAAAAAGTTGTGTCAATTTTATTTCCAATGAGAGGAGACATTTGAGCGCTAAGTGTGATTTGAAAAGGAAATCTTCATCAGGTGAAAGAAAACTATCTGAGAAGCAACATGAGTGCTCATTCTCGAAAAGGTATCCGGGTAAAGCAGATGATTGTTGTTCTTTAAGTATAGGTTGGTAATATAAACTTTATCCGGTCGATTTGTTTAGTAGTCTGTATGATATTTGTAGTAATCTGTTTGATATGTGTAGTAACATATTTGATATGTGTATCTGATAATATAGGAATTTTTAGATGTTTGAATAAAAATGGGGGATATGAGTGTAGGTATATGAATAGACTGTTAGAGGGAGAAAATAGGCATAAGGGGAAGAAGGGGGGAATTTGAAATGATTGATTTTTACTATTGTTTTGGGAATTTGTAAAATAGACATGTTGAGTGGGTAGAAGGTAGGTTTATTTTGTCTGTATGTAATGTAGATAAAATGACCAAAAAAATTTTTGTATATTGTAGGTTTGATATGTGGTCTAAACCTAGTATTCCCACCAGTAAATTTGTAGCATTATCAAGTTCCGAGGAAACATCATCATCAGGAAGGGGGGACGAGTGCAGTGTGATGGAGGAAATTGTAAATAGTATAGAGAGAAGCATAGAGGGTGGGGAACCCAGTAAGGTTGAGGAGGTGATAGAAAGGGAGAATAGATCAGAGAAGGAGAAAGTCCATGTGATATACCCAAAAGGAGTAGATATAGGGAAAGAATACTTTAAATATAAAAAGAAATTACAAGGGAGAATGGGAAAGTTATGTGGTGGAGCAACATTTATGGTTTAGGGCCTATATCCCCGGTAGAGGGGAGGAGGTTGTATACTACCAAGTCCCATGCTTGGCGAAGTGGAAAAAGGATAGAGGGATTAGTGAGGGGGTAAATCTCTCATATTATAATGATCACGGGCTATCAGGCCCGAAGGATGGGTTTTTGTGTTTTTTAAATCAGGTCGTATATGGCCTTAAAATTCCTCTGACCTTCTTTCAGAAAGGGGTTATGAATGTGTTACAATGTTGCCCTGCCCAGTTAAATGGGAATGTTTATGAAATGATGAGGGTATGTGAGGTACTAAATAAAAAATGGAAGAAGGAAGGGACTGTAAAATAGTTCGAAGCTGAAGATGTGATGAAGTTTTATAAATGGAAATATGTCGAAGGTCGAAGTAGTGGTTACCTGTATAGTGATTTAGCTATGCCGAAATTTTTTGATTTCAAATCTGCGGATAGACCATAGAACGACCACCTTATATGGGTAGAGGGTAACTGTATGCAGGTTCCAGATGAACCGGCGCTCAAACTGAACCATAAATATTATAATCCGAGTAAGTAATGTTGACCAATCTTTAAATAAACTATAACTTGTCTTTGATCTGTTACTTAATGTTGCAGTCCTTGTTTTGGCAGAGCCCAAACCTTTATCGACGTCGGACAAGACCAGCCTGTTCGATTGTGTTGCTCGAGATTCGGGTGAGCTAAAACAAGTACTTAGTGAGTTAGGTATCCGCAGAGATAAAATGGTAGATTCTACAGCTTCTAAGGTTCAGCGAGCTTAGGAAAAATGTGTTATGGCTGAAGAAAAAGTTGTCTTGATTGTTGCTGATGTTCTTAGTGTTCCACCTCCTGTATCTCAGAGCATCAAACAGAATGTTCGGCGGCCTGTGAGGCTAGCTCGGCATAATACTTCTGTCACCGGGGTCGCGGCCACGGCACAAAAGATCGTAAAGTTTATTTTTGGCGATGTGGTTGAGCAACTTGAAATGAGTGCGGTTGTTTCTGCTGAAGTCGAAAAGGCCTTGCTAAAAAGAAAAAAAGGCATGAGGAAGAGGGTAGTTTTTGAACTAATCCTCATGCCTCAGCTAAGATGGTAGAGCTGGAGCTGAAATACTACTTGATGGTTGGGACGGATCAAAAGCAGCTCGATACGGAGTATTACGAACATACTTTTGCGGTACTTCTTTTTTTGAAGTCCTTTAATGTTTTTGTATTCAGACTGAAAACTGCTGCGCTGACTTTGACTCTATATGTTTGTACTGGCGGCTCTCAATGCTACTGAAGGGGGCAAAACAGTGCTTGGAAAAGAAGAGCTAGGAGTTCAGGGCTCTTACAGCAAGGTTTAAAGTTCAATCAGCTCGCTTGAAGGAGTTTAAAGATCAATTTGCTCGTGTAAAGGAGCTCGAAGCTAAGCTCAAGCTAGAGAAGGAGCAGAGTGCTGAAGAGGCTAAAGCGGCTGTAGAGCTTACAGAAAAATATTCTGATCTGGTGGCACATTATGATGTCATCTCAAAATTGGTGGAGGTCCTTAAAGTGGAACAAAATTACTTCATCTAATCCTACTATGATTTTGGATTGAGTCCAGCTGATGTGGAGATTGGCTGGGTTGGATACAAGGAAATTGAGTTTCCTTCAGAGGTTCTTGAGGAAGTGACGGCAGACGCTAGTATTTCTCCTGAGAAGGTGTTGGAGTTTCTATCAGAAAGTGCCAAACTAGTCCGAGTAGTTAAAAAAACATTGGATCCTCCTTCTGAGCGTATTGGTCTGAGTCAGCGGGTTAGGTAAACATTGGATCCCCCATCTGAGGTAGAAACCAATAGGAATCTTTAAACCTTCTGTGGTATTCTATTTTTAATTTGATGCAGTTTGTGTGATATCAAAGTGATAGTACCCTGTATTTGTTAAAGTTGGAGTAATGATTTGAAACATTTTTGTTTTGGATGTCTGTATTATAACAGCATATTTGTACTCTGTATAGGAGATAGAGCGACTGAGAAAAACAAACTCCAAACTGGAGAGATCGTTGAGTAAAGCGAGGGATTCTGTGGTTCGTATTCAACAGGTACTTATTAAAATTGAATATGAGAGAAGGAATTTTAAGTTAAATTCAGAGAAAACTTTTAAAGAGCTATATGATCTTCAATATAGATATGTTAAAATAAAAATAGATAGAGATGAGGTATTAAGGAAGGAAGAGGAAAGGGGGTTATTAGTTCGAAAACCAAAAGAGTTGACATGTTTTAACGACCCGAGTGATAAGGTTAGATGTCAAAGTATGTTAATAGCTCTGACATTATATTTTGAGGTCGAAGTAGATAGTGAACGAGGGTTGAAGGAAGATTTTGTAGAGCTTTTGAAAGAGAGATGTGTAGTTCTGGACCCAGCTCGAGTTATTTTTTTAGCTTAAGAAGCACTTAATCTTCATAGTTTAGAGGCAAGAAGGTATTCTGCTCGAGCTGGTGTGTCTGTTGTATGGGGTGATGTAGAACATTTATCTGATACGTTTAGCTTTTTGTAGGATCATAGGGCTATGAGAATTCTATTTTTTAGGATAAAGAATGAGCAAATAGAGGTTCAAAAGCATTTAAAGGGTAAATTAAAGGGGTTACAAGATGAATTATTGCAACACGTGGAACAAAAAATGTCCTTAGCAACGCGGTTGTCGAAAGAAGTGGTTGTTCGAATGAAGGTAAAAACATATTTGAGGGCTTTAGGTGTGTAACAGAAAGACATGCATCAGCGGCTGCCCAAAGCGCAAATGACATTGAAGGATCATATATATCCGCCGCGATCAAAAGTCGTTGTTCGAACAAAATATGAGCGTCATATAGACAGCGTTATTGATTTTTATGGGGGAGAACTGTCTAGGGTAGAGAATGAATTTCAGAAGTTCATGACGAGATGTAGGAAGGATTTTGATGTAGAGAATTCCAAGGCTATACTACAAGAAAAACCACCTTTAGGGATGGCAAAAAAGTGTCCCAAAAGGCTACTAATTTGTCCCTACAGCTATTAGGGATGTCTTTAGGGACGGCAAAGTATTGTCCCTTTAGGGTGACGTCCCAAATATATTAGGGACGGTCACATCCATTTCTAATACTATTAAGGACGATTTTAGAGACGCCAAAAATCTATCTCTAAAAGTCTTTGTTTTTTAACTCTTTTGGGGACGGAGTACAACCGTCCCTAATACATAATATTAGAGATGAAATTGTTTGTCTCTAAATGTATGGTGCCAAATATTCCTGCCAACGCCAATATTATTGGGGACGGATTATTTTGTCTCTAATACACAAGATTTGAGACTAATTTATTTGTCTCTAAAAGTATGGCGCCAAATTTTCATGCCAGCGCCAATATTATTGAGGATAAATTATTCTGTCTCAAATACATAACATTTGAGACGAATTTGTTTGTCTCTAAAAGTATGGTGCTTATATTAATAGAGACAGAATAAATCATCCCTAAAGAAGGTAATGCTAAATGTAGCATTTTTGCAATTTGAATTACGCCCCTGTTAGATAGTACAAATCATTCATCAACCACAAGTTAATTTAAAAGAAAGAGATTTATTTACAAGGTTCCACAAACAACAATTTCATATAAATAAATAAGGTCTCAATTCATCTAAAATATTAAAAATTATTGTTCAATCACTAAATACAACTTGAGCATTCAAATTAATTATTCAACCTCTTACGCACTAAACATGAAACTATCAACTCACGAATAATATCTATACGTATAATAAACACTTGCTTGTAGTGCTCCCATAATTGTTAAGAAACTACCAAAAGAAAAAAAAATCAAATTGTTACAACCTCAACCAAAACATATAAAAATAATCGCAAACCAAAAGATAATAAAGCAATAAAGTACACATTATGAAACTAAAAAATATAAAAAATCAAATGACGCATCACATATATATTAAAGTCTTGCGCAGAAGCAAATTAAATATGAGAAATCATATCAAAAATTCGGCAACACTTCACCTGTAAATTGGACATTTCCATTTTGTACCTGTTAGAAAACATATATAATTTATAAATACTCAAGTGAATAACATAATCTTTCGGTTTAAGAATGCTTAGGGCCAGTATATACATTGCACACTCCCAATTCCTAAAATTATGAAATGCACACAAATTGCACGACAATTGGATATCACATTAAGGTCATATCAACCATGAGGCTTGATAATATATATAAATCCCAACAACTACAAACATTAACACCTGATTAAGTATAATTTCATAGCATGAGTATAAATATCTAGAAGTTGCGACACTATACCACCAAATACTACTCGACACGTAGTATGGTGAAATGTAAATTATTCGTATACACCAAGAATAAACAAACCTAAAAGGACTAGAAGACTCTTGTAACCAGTATTTTGTCCAAAAAGAATATCAGCACCAATCTACGAAGCAAAAAAAAAAAATGTAAAAAGGAAATTATGCCACTATATCATATTGGTCTACAAATGTTAACAAACAAATACATGTTGGTATATATAGGTTATTTTTTGCTGAACATATATTGTCTTATTACTGAACCATCTTAAATATGTTAACGAACAAATATAGCTCACTTAGAATCATAATATTACCTGCCATGTCTTGATCCTTAACCCATACATTGTGTTTGTTATTATATTACAATTACTCACATGTACATCTACCACTGCATCATGAGCTCCATTTTCTCCTAGGCTTCCCACACTGCATGTATTACCAATATTTTCTTATTAAGGCCTCAAAAAACTAATTTTGGGATCACTAAAATGTATTCTACTAACTCATGGTATAAATATGTTTTACTGATAAGAAAAGGGATATTATGTAACTTTTTCCCATATACTGTACCTGATACCGTGACCCGGCCCATATTGTACATGCCCAATATTAATAAAGGAAGATCCGCCATTAATAGTAACACAATCATCACCTGAAAATTAAAATAAAATAAAATTAGGAACTGCTTTGGATGCCTGGGGGTTTGGCACAAATACTCTCTTTGTCAAGCAAAAATAAATGTAGCTCTAACAAGAAAAATAAGTGCACCACTTTTTATGGTGATATCAAGGATTTCAATGTGGGAGGAGCTGGCGATATCAATGTCGTCAGTGTTAGGATTATTCCCAGGGGCAGATATAAGGACGTTTGAGACCGTTGCCTCACTACAAGCATCTAAGCTAACTGTCCTTTTGCGCTGTTTAACAAGTTCAGATGTTGTATCTTTAGATAGTAGCAGTTGTGAAATGTGAGTGCTTGGGCCCAATCATCATCACTACGACGTTGATTATTAAAGCTTATAAATTTGATCATTAAGCCAAAAAAATACGCATTAATGGAAACTATGGCATTTATAGCTAGTATAAACACACACGTGATGAACTTTCCATGGGACGCCATCCTCTGTTGCGCTGCAAATACAAGAATATAGAGAAATTAATCAAGCAAAAAAATAATGAAATAATCTAGAATGAACATGCTTATATATGTATAACCCAATGATAAATGCACATACTTGGGCTAAGGCTGACAAAAGATGTGTGTTTATAAGAGCCAGCTTTACTCATTCGTTGTAAGCTTATATTTAGTTTAGTATTACTCACCCACCAACCCTGGCCGTTGCCATTAATCGTGCCTGTACCTGATCCCTCTATGACTAGCACATGTACACCCCGGAAAACAATCCAAGTATTCTTTGCATATCTAGCCCATGCCCTAGACCCTGGTGCAACTAAAGTTCCGGAAAGCTACAAAATGGCAAAAATTGGAAAGAAAAAAAATCCCAAGAGAAGCAAAATTTTCAATGAATACCGATAATAAATTTCCTGAATAAGGATATTTTGAGATGTGCAGGGACCTAAGAATTTCATCGGCTTCAGCAGGTACGTCCCCCTTTGTACTTCCAAGACCATGTTAAAAGAGGTTGATTTACATGTAGCTTCCCAAGCTCTCAAAAATGCCTTTAATTAGTTTGGTCATATAAAAAATAGAATTATTTTTTTGCAAACATCAACTATTTAATTAATAAGGATATAAATAGAATAAAATTGCAACAAGCCTGTCTTGACCATTGCAATTAATCGCTAGGCCATGGCTTATACAACCCTGAGTTGCCAATAACATAAATACGGGTCTTATGCCTGACAAGCCCTCCTCCAATCTCACGGGTTTCCTAAATAAGTTTAGCATGTGGGTATTGGATTACCAACGTTCTTATGTCGAAGAAACCGGGTCTTTCCCTCCGCGGAACGCCATTCATTTAAATGTGCTTAATGACATTTTTTTGCTTCAAAAAGCTATTTTAAATGGACAATTTAGGTGGGGAATGAAAACCCAACTTTTTCTCAGGTCCCCCAGTGATAAACCGGAGCTGTTGGTTATGTCGAAGAGTAAGCTAAGGGCTTTGTTAAAGTTTGATAAGCCTACTTTTCAAGAACGCGTAGTTTAGGAAGTGTTGTTGTTTGTAATGGAACCTGTGTTTGAACCGAGGTTCTCGACTAAGTCTTATGCATTTCGACCTGGTCGGAATGCACATACGGTTATTAGGACCATTCGTAGTAATTTTGCTGGGTATCTTTGGTTCTTGAAAGTGGATTTGAGTGACATTCTTGAGAATGTGGCGCCAAATGTGATGATGGGTTGTTTAAAGAAGGTTGTTAAGGATAAGAAGGTTTTCAAGTTGATTAAATCTGGCCTTAAAGCCCCAATAAGGAATCAGTCTAAAGATGAGAGTAAAAATGAATTAAAGAAGAGAAAGAAAAAGAAGGTAGCAAGTAAGAGGAAGAAAATTTTAAATGAGCACGAGCCAAAGCCTGATCCGTATTGGTTGAGAACCTTTTATAGCTTTGCACCCATTGAAGCTGTGAATATCCCATCCTATGGTCATTGTGGCATTTTGAGTCCTTTGCCTGCAAACATAACTCTTACTGAATTCGATGATTAGATGAAAGACAAAATAGTTGAGTTCTTTCGCCCCTCGAAACTTGATTCATTATGGAAAGAAAACATCAATGATGGTAGCCATAACCCTGCATGGCCGGAGTTTGTTCCTTCTTGCGGGAGGGAGATGACGAGAAAAATGAACTACATCTGATATGGGACTTATGCATTGGTGGGAATTCGGCGACCTAGAGAGGATGCAGTAGAGATGAGAAAGGATTTGATAGAATTTTGTGAGGTAAAATATGGTATCGGGTTAGACAATTCAAAGGTGGAGATGGAACATATCACAAGGGGAGTTCAGTTCTTAGATCATATAATATGTCTTCGGGTGATACACCCAACATTGCATTACACGGCAACTGGGGGGAAAATTGTGAGCGAGAAGGGTGGGGCGTTGGGACTTTACTCTCAGTTACTGCTAGCTTACAACAATGTATTCGCCAATTTAGGCATCTTAAATTTGTTAAAGGTGATAAAGATCTAGAGCCATTGCCTTGCACCCCAATGCTCTATGCGACCCAATCACATACCAATTCTCAGATGAATAAGTTCCTTGAGACCATAGCAGATTGAATAAGTTCCTGGGGACTCTTCAATATGGTCTTCCACAAGACGCATCATCTAAGTATACTTTTGAGTAAGAGAGAACCAGATGGAAGGTTTTTTTCCCTTTACTCCTGTCAACTTCTTCATCTTACAGTTCTGAACGAAAGCCGTAATTTCTCTGGCACGTACAGTACCTACTAGCCTGATCCTTTGTAGAAATGCTCCTTTATTTCCAGTTCAGTGAGAAAAGTCCAGCAGATCTATTTACTTGATCTCAATGATATCAAGTGGGACCTTTGAGTAACGAGATATCTCGATTCTCTTCCAGTATGTAGTTCCATAAGTTTCTTCTTGCATAGATTGTTTCTAGTTGCAAGTCTAAGCATTTCCCTTGTAATTTACCACTACATAGCCTAAATCATGATGTTGGTTATATGCGCAGGCAATGTGAGAATTTAATCGTGTTGGTGATTCTTCCCTAGTACGAGGGGATTAAATCAAATTATATTATGTTGCATTTATGAGAATCCATACATGAGTTGGAATAACACAGTTTCGAAAGAAAAAAATAAAACCCATCTTTTTCATCCATTTTCTGAAATGAAAATGTCTTTTACATCCATTTTCTGGGCACTTTGAACAATCAGGAAGGCAGATGTTCTGATGCTTCCTTTCGCTCCAAATTTAACATGCTCTGAACATCCTTATGTAATTTATTGTTGCATCAATGAGCTTCTAACATCCATGAAAGGCATACATCAAAAATGCCATCTTTCTCCCCCCATCCATTTTCTGGGCAGTCTGGACGGCTAGTCTGCAATTTTCTTCTACTCTATTATAGATAGGATATGAAGATGCTTTCTTTGCACCCTTGAGATGTTGTAGCTGTTAGCTCCAGCCTCTGCCACCTGGATTGAAGCAAAGGAATCTTCTCCTTCCACTTTCTGAAACTGAGTTAGTCTAGATTGGACTTATGTTAGTTATGTCATTTATGTTAGTATATAGAGGAACACGAACATCCAAAAAATTTCACCAGGGGGCATTAACTTCTTCCTGGAACTTCTGCGTATGGGTTTCAGCCCTCCTTTTCAGGCTCAAAAGTACAGCATCTAACCTTTTCCACTCCTCCATACGAAAAAATTCATCTAAAGCTTCTTTGCGTTTCTTTGCGTACCTTTCATGCTCTGATTCAGAGACAAGGTTCTTAAGTCTCTGTAGTTTAGTACATAAAAAACCCACATTCATTCCTAAATGTTCAAGCCCTTCCAAACTACGATCTCATGCTGCAAAATCATTAATGAATGTGCTAAGTTTACTACTTTTAACACCATTAGCTAAGATATAATTATCAATAATGAATGTGCTAAGTTTACTACTTTTAATATCATTAATGAATGTGCTAAGTTCACTGTCAGATATAATTACCATTATAGTACCAAATGGAAGAGTACTTGGACATTTAAGTTCAGTTTTTCCATGAGTCCTGATAGGTGTACAAGTAGTATTTTGCATTGCAGGAGCTTCTGAATCCCGTAGGCCAAAATCCTTATCAACTCCCGACAAACTATATGCCCTGATTATATACACCTTAAATTCAACAGGCTTAACCAAATGGAAGACCATGGCATCTCTGAAACTAACTCGTGAGCAGTGGAGAACCTTCTCCATCCACAGCCAAGTCTTCTACTTGCATATTTGAATTTAACTTTGCAATCTCACGTATCCTCGTCAACCAAAGTAAAGGTGACATCCGGATTTGGTAGGTACAAATTGCAAAATGATGGAGGAAGATGCTGCAACTGATTAGTACCACTACCAACGTGATATGAGCACAAAGGTCTCACAATACTAGGGTACTTAGGATCAAGATTCCGCTGAACTTCTTCTGCTCGCTTTTTAACGCATGTGTTAGCTCTAATATGGTCAATTTTTCATGAATCCCAGTAGGCCTACATGGAGGAATTTGCTTTGTAAGAACTTCTGAAACCCAAAGTCCAAAACCCTTATCAACCCCAGACGAACCGTATACCCTAATTATAAAGACCTGAAATTCAGTAGCCTTAGTTAACTAGAAGACCATACCATCTCCCTCAAAGAACGGAAGTATTGAAGTTACTTTGGGTGTTCTACATTGTGAAATATATACTATTTCTCTAATCAGGGTATATAGTCAAACGATTCACTTTGCTCCCATAGGATTGGTTGACATGTACAACTCTGGAGGAGCGATTGAAGCTCTTAACTACAACGAAGATTCCTCAACTTGTAAACTACAAATCAAAGTGTGAGGCTGTGGTTGTCTTGGAGGATATTCGAGCAAAAACCCAAAGTATTATACTGTGAATAAAGAGGATAAGAAATTTAATTATGACGTAGAAAACGGGTTATTATCATTGAACCTTCCAGCTTACAGTCAAGGTGAATGCAAGGTCTTCGAGATTGAAATTGTCTATTAACAAATTTTACGTCAAGGCAAGTATGAAACTTTTATGATTCTCATCCATGTACAAGCCTATGTGTATACTTCACCTACATTACTTTGAAGCCTCAGGTATGACAGGGAGAAGTGGCATGAGATTGACGAGAGTACGATTTAAGTATATGAAGTCATCAATTACTTTCAAGGTGGAAAATGTTCGAGAACTTCTGCTTCAGTAAAAGAGAATGAACATGTATGACTCAGAGTAACACCTATTGGAAATGAAATTATTTTGAAGAAAATCATTGAGTACGGATCAAAAGGGGAAATTATGGATTAAGAGAATGTAGAGGGTAGAATATAGAGAGAAAATCCAAATTTATACAATCTAGGCAAAAACATGTTTGATTCAAAATGATTGTACTTTTCGTTGGTTTTCATGAAAACACAGCCACACGATATTTTCGCCCAAAAACAAAGCTAGGATTGCTACCTTCTTCACTCTATTTGATTCAGTTCTTTGATATATTTTCTTATTATTGTGCAAAAAGGAATGTAGTTGATTTACTTCATCACCTTTATGTTACATATATTAGGTAGGATTACTGAGTAAGGCGAAGTCAGCAATTGGGAATCAACTATCATGAGAAAGGAATTGTTCAATCACAACAGAAAAATTGAATACTGTACATTGAACCTAGCAATTCTAGAAGGAAAAAAAAATAGAGTTTGAAATTAAAAAACTTGCAAGAGCAGCAATAGAGATCGGCAATTGGGATCAACAAATAAGTAAACCCGAGAGAAGCAAAAGAGATCAGCAAATCAGTAAACCTGACAGCAGCCAAAAAGATCAACAAATCAACAACCCCGGGAGCAGTAAAAGAGATTAGCAATAGATATCAACAATCTGCAAACCCAAGAGCAATAACCAACAAATCAAATTGTGTATTGGGGTTTTAAGAAGTTTGAGCAGTCGAAAAGAGTTGAGGGAGAAGGATTGCGGCGATATGGAGAAGGATGAAGTTGACAAAATTGAGTTGAGTTGAGTTGAGGAGAAGGATTGAGTTGAGTTGAGGGAGAAGGATTGAGTTGAGTTAATATGTAGAAGGACTGCGTGAGGAGAGATTGAGTAAACAAAATTGAGTTTGAAATTTTTTGTTGTATGTTTTTGTGGTGTTTTTCCCTCAGTCCCTAAACATAACCTATAAGGGACGGTCATGTTCCACCGTCCCTGAACTTATATAATTAGGGACGGCCATGTCCAACTGTCCCTAAACTTATACTATTAAGGACGAAATGATTTTTTCTGTCCCAAAAACAAAAATAATAAGAGACAGAATCAAAATCGTCCCAAATGTGATAATATTATAGACAAATTTTACTCTGTCTCTAATATCTAGTCCCTAATAATTATTATTTTTTGTAGTGGTAAGAATATGTGGTTTACCAAAGGTGATGGAGAAATTGTTCGTAACAAACCCATTCCGAGGTCGAGAGAACTGTCATCAAAAAAAGGTGAGGAGGAGGTCGAAAGCCTGATACCCTGATCGGCCGTAAAAAATGTCCGCAAGAGGTGATGACCTTTACCACTTTGATAGATGTACAAGTAACGAACAGAAAGAGTTCGAGAGATAAAGGGCAGTCTTCTCATTTCTTGAAAAATCGACAATAGAGTATTCTTGGTTTTCTTTTACCGTCCCTGCGTATGTGTTAAATCTTTGTGTACTGTTATTGATGTTAAATGAAATTTATTCTATGTGATGATAAATGAAATAGTATATCGATATTACTCAGATACCATATTCTTGATTTAAACTTTTTAACTGTGAGATGTAATCTGTTGGTATAATCGAATTGTTATGAATGTAAACTATGATGATAGGTAGAATTGGTAGCTGCTCAAAGTCAGTGTGACACGTTACACGCCCAAAACTAACAATTGAATTCTGAGCTAAGTTCGAGTCAGGTCGCACTAAAAAGTGCTACTGAGTTAGTAAAAAGAGTGAAGGTGGAGATGGTGAAAGAGTGAGATGTTGGAGCTCGATTGTCCAAAGATCTACAGAAGAAAAAGGCAGATCTAGCCAATGTACTAAGAAAGATAGAGGAGTTAAGAGAAATTATACTAAAGAAAGAGATTGAATTTATAGGTAGCTCGAGGCAAGCGAGCCAGCAGGGAGCGGAGTTGACATCTGCTCGAGTTTGAATCACAGAATTATTGGCAAAATTAGAGGAGGAAGCTAAGAATGTGAAAGACTTATCATTCCAAGTAAATGTGCTTAAAGTAGAGGTAGCTGATATGCGAGCGCGCGCTTCTAAGTATAAATTATTATGGCTAGTTGCTAAGGTACTGATAACGAAGATGGAAGATTCCCGCAATAGATAGAATAAGAACATAAATTCGGCTTGGAATAAAGTAGCTACTCTAGAGCATACCATACAAGGGTTGAAGTAAAATGCCTTGGAGCACCTGGATGAGAATTTTAAATTGCGTGATGCAAATATGAAGTTGGACGCTGACCTATTACAGGCGGAGATACGTCTTGATGAAAGAAGAGTAGAATGGGAGAGTCGTGAAACGGAACTTGATGGGTCAATGTCTCTGATTTATCATATTGAAGAGTTCATGACAGTGCTAGAGTCTCAGAATTCTGTTGTACTGGATGAGAAACGACGAGTAGATAAGCATTGTAATCATTTAAAATATTTGCTAAAGGAAGCTCAAACTAAACTTAGCAAGCTTATTCTATCTAAACAGGTAAAGGTTAAAGCAGGTGACGTATATGAGAGAGATATGACTACGGTGGTATCCTTCTATACATCAGAGTTCAAGAGATTGGAAGTAGAAAGCAAACTGGTGTATGATGTTGTAGTTGGAAAAAGTGTGCAGTACGACATGGAGGTGATACGGTGTGAGTATCTAGGTCCTGCGATAGCCAAAATTGGAGTTCAGAGACAGAGTATGGTCAGAGATGGAAAGAAAATTGTTATGGGGGAAAATGCCAGAGTTTATGCGTCAATGGTTGTACACGGGTTATGCACCTGACGTTGTGGGACCTTCTAATATAGGTGATGGCTCGAGTGATAGCTCTAGTGAGGAGTAACGATTGTGAGGGTGCGCTATGTACACTAACGTATATAATGTATGAAAATAGGAATGTCTAGAGTAGTGATTTATACTGACCTTTTAATAAATCAACGATATTGTATTAGTTGAACATTTGTTATATAGGATGCTCCCAGAGGTTATCGAACGTAAAGGAGCATAGATGACAGATTGGTTCGGTTGAAGCCATAAACGATTCGTAATGTAAGAGGTGATTGGTTTGGCCGAAGCAACAAATGATTGTTAATGTAATAGATGATTGGTTTGGCCAAAGCAATAAACTATCTGTAATATAATAGATGATCAGTTTGGCCAAAGCAATAAGCGATCTATAATATAACAGATGATCAGTTTGGTCAAAGCAACAAACTATCTGTAATGTAACGGATGATTAGTTTAGCGAAAGCAACAAACTATCTATAGTGTAATAGATGATCAGTTTGGCTAATGCAAGAAATGATCTGTAATGTAATAGATGATTAGTTTGGCCAAAGCAACAAACTATCTATAACCTGTATATAGAAGTACTTGCTGGATATATTAGAAAAGTATTGTAGTGTAGGGCAATCGAACACAAGTATTTTACTGGTGTAAGATTGACTTACGATGAATATGTTAGATATAGTAATAGTAAAAAGTACTCAGATGTATGGGGATCGAACATAAATCTTTCATTGATGTAAGATCATCATACAAGATGATAGATTGATTTGTAGAAAAGTACACTGAGATATATTTTGATCGGCAATACAATTTCAATCTCCTCATATTCCAAGGATTAGGAATTCGATCTCCATGTTTAGTAGCGAGATCGTAAGAACCAAGGCAATTTTTTCCCCAACAACAACAAAAAGACCTTCCCAATTTTTGGATAGTTTCCCAGTATTTACTTCTTTTATGTGTTTAGAAATTTCTCGTAGGACGAGATCTTTGATTTTGAACTCTTTATGACGAACGCGCTTGTTGTAAGATCGGGATAGAGCTTGGTGGTATCTTCCCAAATTCATGATTACTCTGTCTCTAGTCTTCTTGATCCAATTCATGCTACATGCCAACTGGTACTCATTCTCTTCATCCGTCATGGTATGGTCGCGTATTGGGTAATAATATAGAGTGTGGATGAATGCTTTTATACCATTAACTAGTAAGAATAGTGCGTATCTAGTTGATATCTGAGGCGTTGTGCGATATGCCCATAGAACATGTGGCAGTTCTTGGACCCAATTACCTTTTTTCTTTGTCAAGTACTTTTTGATCCCATCCACTATAGTTCGATTATTGATTTTTTCACCTGGCCATTTCCTTGAGGGTAATATGGATTTGAAGGGGAGTGGATGATATTGTGCTGATTGAAGAACTCAATGACTCTGAAGCCAATGAACTGAGGTCCATTGTCAATTCTGATGAGATGGGGGCAACCGAATCAGATGATGACAGTTTCCCATATGAATTTGATAACTTCGTCTTTGCGCGTGCAGCATAGAGGGACTACTTCTACCCATTTTATAAAGTAATTTGTTACTACTAGGAGGTGTTTCCTTTTGCCTGGTACCGTGGGGAATTTTCCTACAAGGTCGAGGGCCCATCTTCTAAATGGCCAAACGACATTGCTGGAATGGAGTTCTAAGGCTGGAGCTTTAATTTGAGGGCCATGTCTTTGGCAGGTATTGCACTTGCTTACGAGTTCAATGGCTTGAGCTTTTATTTTGGACCAAAAGGCTCCTTGAGTAAGAGTTCAATTTGCAAGAGATCTCCCCGCTGCATGGGAACCACAAGTTTCCTCATGAAGATCGAGTAAGAATTTTAAGCATCTTTGTTCGACAAGCATTCGAGGTACGGTCCTTTGACTGAAATGTTGTAAAGGAGACTGTTGTTCACGATGTATCGTTTAGCATTATCAAGTACGCGTCCCTTCTCCGTAGGATCTGTAGGGAGTTCACCGTCAAATATGTTTTTAGTCCCAATATACTTGAGGTAAAGTCATCTCCAATTGTCCTCGTCCTCTTCAACGCCCCCAGTATTCGAGCTTATGATGTTAATGTTGGGGGTGGTTAATACTTCAATCTTTAGATAATGCGCTTCTGTACCAAGTACTCTTACCAGGTACGCGAGAGAGTCCGAATGTCAAATTTTTCTACGCAGTAAATATCGATAGTAATTATTTTGAATCTGCTCATTCTGTCAGCTACTACTGCTGCGTAGGCGACCATCTTTCCATCTTTCTGGAACTTTTATGTGTAATGGTTCACAATGAGTAATGAGTGTGTATAGACAGATAACTTGGAGACTCCAATCTCTAGAGCCATATATCTAGACCGTGAATCATCACTTCATACTCGGCCTCATTGTTGGTGGCTTCGAAATTGAGCCTGACTGTTTTCTTGATCCTATCAATGGATGGTGTGATAAGTACGATTTTGATTCCTGATCCAGCAAGTCCAGAAGATCTGCCAGTTAAAAGACATCATACCTTTGAGTTATCCAGTCTGACTTTTTTTTGAAGTGTTCTTCATTGTTATCCGTACTATTTTCTTCCTAGTCAGGATCCTCTACTGGGAAATTTGTGAGGAAATCTGCTACTGCTTGACCTTTTTTAGAGTGTCGTGGTTTAAAGCGGATGTCGTATTAGCCAAGAGTAACCAACCATATTTGTATTCGTCTGGATTTTTCCCATTTCGAGAAGATCTCTCGTAAAGGGTAATTTGTCTCAACTCAAATTGGGTATTCTTTAAAATATTGTCTCAACTTTTATGATATGTACACGAGAGCTAAAAACAATTTCTCAATTTTGGTATACCGAGACTCTACAGGAATGAGAGTCTTACTGATGAAATAGACAGGTTTTTATGTCTTCCCATCAAGTCGAATGAGGACAGAACTTAAAGATTCTTCGGTAACTGCAAGATATATTGTGAGTTCCTCCACTTTGTTAAGTGTACTCATCACTGGAGGTGATCCCAAGTAAAGTTTGAGCTCCTAAAATGCTGCTTCACACTCTGTTGTCCACTCGATCTCAGGATCCTTTTTAGACTTCTATTTTATTATCTCTTTACGTAATAGGTTGAACAACCATCGACATCAATATGAAGATTTTGAAACAAAATGATTGATTGCAGCAATCTTGCATGCTAACTTCTGTACGTCTTTCTTTGTTTTCGGAGAAGGCATAGCCAATAGTGTGCGAATACGATCTGGATCAGCTTCTATACCCCTCTTACTGATTAAATGTCCCAAGAATTTTCCTGACTGGACCCCGAACTGGCATTTTTCAGGATTGAGCCTCATCTTGTAGAAACAGAGAATTTTGAAAGTAGTGTGCAAGTATGTAATATGGTTCTCTTTTTTAAAGCTTTTACACAGCATATCATCAATGTAGACTTCCATCGTTTTTCCGAGGTGATCTTTAAACATTTATGTCATCAACCATTGATACGTTGCTCTAACATTCTTGAGACTGAAAGGCATGACCTTATAACAGTATAAGTCATGTTCTATAATAAAAGTTGTCTTCTCTTAGCCATCAGGTAACATAGGTATCTGATTGTATCCTGATGTGGCATCCATAATGGACAGGAGTTCGTGTCTCACTATAGAATCGAGCAGACAATTTATGATAGGAAGTGGAAAACTATCCTTTGGAGTATGCTTGTTAAGGTCTGTGAAATCCACGCACACTATGATCTTGACATTCTTCTTTGGGACTGCCACAATGTTTGAGATCCATTCTGGGTAATTGGCCTTTCTGATAAAGTCAACTTTGATGAGTTTGTCAATCTCTTTATTTACTTCTTCTCGGAGTCTTGGAGCTAAGGTCCTCTGCTTCTGTTTGACAGCTTCGGCTTTATCCTTTAAATTGAGTTTGTGGCAAGCTAGATTGGGATCAATACCTGGCATTTCGTGAAATATCCAGGCAAATTCATTACTGTTGTCTTTAAGGAACTGAATGATGACATCTCTTTTTGTTGTTAGCAAAAGAGTGTCAATGTATGTTCCTCGCTTTTCGCCACTGATTTTGATGTACTCAGCTGTTTCTGCGCTTGGCAGATGGTTTTCTGTAGAGTTTACTGTATAGTTTTTTGTAACGTTTCCTGCTATTTTTTATAATTGCTATTCGAGTTGTGGCTCTGAGGATTCTGGAATGATGACTACAGAATTTTATATGCTCGAACGAGCTTCTGACTTCCTTTGATCTCATATATGCCGCCATTCCACTCAAATTGCAATGCCAAATGATAGGTGGATGGAATAACTTGCTTATTATGTAACCAGCAGCGCCCCATTATCCCCAAATAACAAGAATTTGTATTGATAACATAAAAGATAACGTCGAGTGTCACAGGTCCTACCATGATAGGAAGTATAATCTTTCGACCATGTTCTTCTTTAGATCCGTTGAATCTACAGATATCAATCTCACTGGACAGTACTTTATCAGCGAGTCCCATCTGATCAATCGTGCTTTAAAAAAGTTATTTAATAGTACTCCCAGTATTTATCATCATCGTTTGAAGTACCATATTTCGCATTTTTAGCATAATTACCAAAGCATCATGGTGAAGATAGTTGATATGATGAACGTCACAGTCGTCAGAAGAAATTCATGTTTGTTAAGAGCTAAAAACGGGGAGTAAACAAGCTTATTTATCTTTCGTGGACAGGTCGTGATATTGGTTGACCCGTCGTTTCTTAGTTCTTTTTGATTGGTTGACGATCTGAGTCTTAGCGAAGTGGCAGAGCAACATATGGTATAAGTATTTCTCTCCTGCCAGCTCTTCGGTTTGTAGGGCATCTGTATTGAGTTTGTTACTCTTGCTCTTGTAGCTTTCGACGTCAACAATGTACTCAGGCATTTGTCCATCAGCAAAGATATACTCTAACAACCTCTATAAGGCATAGCAGTATTCTGTTTCATGATGTCTGACCTTGTGGTGAATGCAATATGGTTTGCTCTCAATGGGTTGGAGATATTGTGCATTGTGGAAGAACCGATCCTTCTGAAGTATAGGATAAATGTTGGCTATGGTTACATTCATCTTGGGAAGGCAGGGCTTGAGCAAGTTATGCCCCTTTCGAGGTCGCTCGTCGTTAGATTTTGCCTGTTTCCTATCTACTCCCTGATCGGCAGTACGATTAAAGTCCTGGCAGGCTGACTGATCTTGAGTTGTTAATGTTAACTTCTAGGGTTTCTATCTGTCAGATACCATTCTTTCTAAGTCTATATAACCGTTGACCTTTTCGATCATGTCTTCCATAATTATTGGTTTGTTGAGGACGAGGTACTCCTTCGTCCTTCCATTGACGAGTAACGCATTGGTGTAAGTCAAAATGGTAATCTTCTGGTCAAGCCAATCTACTTTTTAAGCTAACTCCAAGAACTTCTTAGTAAACATCTCGAGCTTCTCACCTGGCATCTACTTAAGGCTGAAAAGGGAGTATATATTCTCTTCTTTATCTCTGTTATATGAGTAATTCTTGATAAAGAGTTATCGCAGCTGTTCAAAAGTCTTGATGGATCCTTCATGTAGTGTGTAGAACCATCGCAGAGGTTCTCTATACAAACTGGTAGAGAAGAGCTGGCAGAGAATGTGGTTGGATGTGGAATGTAGGCCTAAAGCATCCTGGAACTCTTGGACGTGCTCCACTGGATTTGTATGAAACCCGGTGGGGACCTTACCATCTAATAGCTCTTGTGCGATCGGGCTCTTTTGTAATCTGTTATGGATTCCTTTAGTCGGAGTCTGAGCTTCAATTATTTCCTTGATTTGTCTCTCGACATGTTCTTAAGTCATATATTGTCAACCTGCAGTGGTCAGGTAGGTGACGCGTCTTTCTCCAGGATTATGGTTGCCGCTTCCTTCACTTAGACGTTCTTTTATTAGGACTTGAACTCTTTGAGGTAGATTTTCAATCTGTCTGACTCCCATTGGGCTGCCATCTACTTCCTGGTAGGCCTCCTAGATCGAGATAGGTTCCATTTTCTGTTGATGATGGTTAGATCGAAGTACACCTCCTACGTGATTGCCTTTCGGAGGAGGTCCAATTCTGTTATGAACAAAAATTTGTGAGGCTTTAGGTTGTACGACTTTGTTCTTCTAGGCGGCGACCTGTTGACCCTGTTGAACCTTCAGTGTGTCATGTACACTTACTAGATGTTGCTTCAAAGTAATACATCTTTCTATTTTAGAATTCAGAGTGGCCCACAGATCCGTTAGTGCGGTATTTTCCTCTGCTTGAACTATTTGTGTGTTCTGACCTAGAGGTGACATTCTGAAAGGATATGATTAGCGGTTTCTGAGAAAATGGGGTTGAGAAATTCATTCCCATAAACGGTACCAAATGTAATTACCTAATTCCAGGATTCGGACTTAGCCTTTACACCAAATATGATAGAACGCTCAAGAATAGTAAACAATAATCAACAAGATAATTTAGAGTGGAAAAGCTTTGAATAGGTTAAAAACCATGACCTCTCTTGAGGATTTGGTGAAAGAGAAGATGATATTATTGAAGTTGCTAACTTATTACAAAGAGCACTATGAGTATATGGAGTTTTGAAGTAGGGATTCTTCTATATAGAATTGCATACCCGTAATATGTAGTTCTCTGGTTCTATTTATAGGTTTTATAATATGACCGTCTGATGACCATTAATATTCTTAATGGTGGACGTTACAAAGTAGATATAAGATATTCTTTAACTAGATGATGTAACGTTCTGACTTCTGTTATTGTACAACGGCTCTATTGATGACTGTTGATGTGGAGGTCGAAAGTGATGACTCAAACTGAGGAATATTGAATATGATTTTAGTAGTGTTTCTTGTATGCTGATGAGGTTGAGGATGAGGCTTTGAGTCTGAGATATAAAATAAGCTAATACACGCACAGTTCTGAACTGTGCGGCATATTCATCCAATCAGAATATGACATGTGGCGTCCCCTTATTGGTTACCTTGTACCTCGTAGTTCAAAACTGCGCGATATGATTATTTTAACAACTCACCTAGGGTTGCAATTGGTATGGTAAAATACCATACCGAAAAAAATGGTTTTGGTTACATATTAGTTGAATCTGAAAACCGAAAAACCAAAACAAAAAATACCATTTTTGTATGGTTGGTTTTGGTATGACAGTCTCAAAAACAAAAATACCAAACCAAAATTATCAAAGTACATAAATACCAAAACCATTGGAGATAATAAACTTTGAAGTTCGAACTCATAACAAGGTTTTATATATTCATAAGATCTCCATTATCATATTACCTCATATTAAAGATAACATTTAGTATATCAAATCTCGTTATGATATATTATATTTGTGCTACTCATTGTAACTTGGAAGGACTTAAAAAAAAATTCTTCCTAAATAGATGTTATAATATAATGAGACTATACCAAAACCATCAAAATTTATGAATACCAAAAATATCAAAAACACATATACCAATACCCAAACTATAAAATATACAAAAAACTACCGAAACTAAAATATACCGAAAAAATCAAAAATACTAAAAAATTGATGGTTTGGTATTGGTTTCTATACTTGGTAAACCAAACGGTTTGGCTTTGGTTTTGGTATTACCTTTGGAGTTTTGGTTTTGGTTTTGGTATTTGCGGGATACCAAACCAAACCGACCTAAACCCACCCCTAAACCTACCCTATGGGTCTCTGAACCGACCATTTTGATCATAAAGTTGCTAGCTAGGCAAGATGGCCCAACTGCTGGGTGGTTGTTTAGGAAAAAATAGGGTCAGTTGCCTCCACCTAATTAATCGACCTTACTGCCGTGAATGCTCTTATGGTTGTTATGACAATGTGAAAATATTTGAGTATCTTATATATGATATCGACTTTGTTTCTTAAAAATTAAAATGGATTAAGGGAGTCAAGTTTATGAATAATGTTTATGTTATTTTTTATGTTTATAGTCTAAGTGTAGTTATTAATGGGTTATCTCATGAGTTACTCGAATGAAACCAAGGAAGTACAGGGAAATGTTGTTAAGAGTTATGTTTGGTGATGTGTAGTATTATTTAGAAATCTGTTTGGCAATATGGTGTTTAGCGAAAGAGCAATTCAATTCGTGAGAGTTGAAACACGATTTGGTCCATCTTTGCGGGTATATGTTTTTCTCTCTTCAAGTTAGTAGAAGTAAAGTCATGTATAGCTCGATATGATCATATATATACGAAGTTGGCAAGTTAGAAATGTTTGGTCAACTCTAACTTTCGGTGAATGTAAGAAGTGAAAGTTTTTCTTAAGTTGGTGGAAGTAAGAACTTGTATAACTTGACATGATTATACTTCAATTTGGCAAGTTAGATTTAGTTTGGTCAATTAGAACTATGTGAGAAAGATGAAAGGGGTATTAGGAAAATATTTTAAAATTAGAAGATTTTCTTAACTACATTTAGGTTCCTTGGTTACATACTTTTAGATCTCCTGTGCCAATAATCGAGTATTTTTGGTGCACCTTTTTGGGTCCTATCAATAGGTATCAAAGTTAACCTTGTGCCATTTTGCAGAATTTACTTCAGAATAACCTCTAAAAATAACCTCTAAAAGAAAGGGAGGCTAATAAAAAATAACCTCTAAAAATAAATCAAAGCCCAATTATACTTCTAAAAATAATGTACACGCACGCTTAGTGAGTGCAAAATTGCTCGTTATTACATAACATAGTTTCGTCACCCGAGTAGTCCAAATTGATATAAAATTCATATTGTTTTGCCTATACCTGAAACTCTCTACAAACCTTTCTGTAGTGGCCTATTCTGGATCTCGAACTCAAGCCTCATCTTCAACCTCATCAACATACAATTGCATGACACACTATGGAACAACTACAAAGAAGAGTTTACTTCTCATTCTCGACCTCTACATCAACAGCTCAATTCAACAAGCACTCCATCATTAATGAAACCATTACAAAATAGAAAGATCAGACCATTACGCAATCAGTTCAAAGACTCATCAAATTCATATTGTAACGTTCATCATTAAGAATAGTAATGGTCGTCAAGCGATCATATTATAAGACCAATAATAGGACTAGATAACTATAGATTTATGACATAAAATTCGACACAGAGAATTCTACCCAAAAACTCTATACATAACTATCCAGGGCGATCTTTGTAATAGCTAGCCATCATCAATAATATCTCTCTTTCTAAAATCCTCAAAAGAGGTCGTGGTTTTTAACCTATTCAAAGGTTTTCCACTCTAAACTTTGTGTTAATAATTACTTAGCACTCTAATTATCTTTGGTGTGAGAGACTAAGTTCAATATACAAAATTAGGTTCTTACATTTGGTACCGTTTCTGGGAACGAAATAGCTAGCCACGGTTCTCAGATACAGTTAATACTTACTCTTTTCACAAAATGTCGCTTCCAGACCAGAATTCCCCAGTTGGCCAAGCAAAAGGAAGCGCCACACTAACATAATTGCAGACCACTCTAAACTCTGAGACAGAAAGACGAGCCATTCTAGAACAATAACTGGCAGATGTAAGAGATGCGTTAAAAGTTCTGCAAGGACAACAGATGGTAACCCAAAAGAACAAAAACGCGCTGCCAACCACCTCGCGAGTTTTCATTCAGGATAAGCTGAGACCTCGAGGCAATAGCCGGGGAATCGATGCTCGATCCGATCATAATCAGTTGGGGGTCGAGCCCATGCAGATACCAAGAGTCCAACAAGAAGTTGATGACGTTCCCACCAAAGTCAGGCAAGCATAGGACCCACCCTGTGGAAGAGTTCGCATTCCTGCACGTGAACGACTAAGTAAAAGAAGTGGCAAACACATTCTTCGAGAAGGATGTATCCCACATCAGACCATCACAGCTCGTCACTACGTGACTCAGGAACATGTCAAAAAGTGCATCAAAGAATTATTTGAAGCCCAGATTAAAACTGCCAAAGGCATCCATAACAGACTACAGAAAAGCCTTATTGTTTAGGATCTATTGGACAGCGAGGTTCCCACCAGTTTCCACACCCTAAAAATCTGAAAGTACAGGGGAACTGATCCCGTGGAACACGTCCAAGAATTCCAAGACGCTTTAGGTTTACATTCTATATCCAACAACATTTTATGCTATCTCTTCCCTACAAACCTCTAGGGTGAACCATTACGATGATTCCACTCACTATAAGAAGGGTCCATTCGAACAATTTTAAGAACTTTTCATCAAGAACTACTCACATAACAAAGACAAAGAAAAAATCTATATTCTCTATTCAGCCTTAAATAAAGGCCATGAGAAAAGCTGGAATCATTCACTAAGAAATTTATAAAGTTGGCCAGAAAGGTAGATCGACTGGATCAAAAAATTAATATTTTGGCCTTTACAAACACTTTGCTCGTAGATGGTAGAGTGAAGGAACGCCTTATTCTTAACAAACCTGCGACCCTGGAAGATATGATCGTAAAAGTAAATGGATATATCGATCTCGAACGGATGGTATCCGAAAGATAAAAGCCCCATAAGTCAACCTTGACAGCAGGAGATCAATCCACAGAACGAGATTTTAATCATACTACAGATTACAGAGGAGATAGAAAATGGACCAAACTTAATGATAATCAACCTTGAAGAGGTGCTAACTTACCGAAGCCATGTCTTGCCAAGTTAACTGTTACAATAGCCATCCTGTATCCCACACTTGAGAAGGATAAATTCTTTCGCAATGCCCAATACCTCTAACCCATCGAAAGTAGAGCTTATTGCATACAATACAAAGTCCGACATCATGACACATAATATTGCTTCGCATCATAACGACTTTTGTTGTATATCTTTTTGGACGGAAGAATGCACGAGTACATCATAGACGTTGAAAGTTACAAAAGCGGGAGTTACAAGATTAATTCTGAGATCGCACAGATAAAAGGAGCGGCAGAGGAAAAGTATTTGTACAACATATATCTCAGCCATTTTCTAGAAACTCATACAGTTAATAGATCAGTTAGATTCAAAAGACGTTGTCTCAGCCAATGCCGCAATTTGACCATGGTTGATAAGGAAATCCGGTTCCCGCGTCTAGTTCTCAACGAATAAGGATTTCCTTTGAGGATTACGATGTTCGCCACATCAACTTTCCTCATCATGATGCACTCATGATTATGTTAAAAATGAGAAATGTCGTACTATATACAATGATGGTAGATACTGGCAGTAGTATCAAACTACTCTTCCAAAGTATGATCGATCAGATGGTATTGACCAACAAAGTTCAGCCTACTGACATTAAAATTAGTAGTTTCAATGGCTCCAAAGAAGAACATGTAGGAGAAATTATACTTCCCATTACCGCAGGACCAGCAATGATTGGCGTTGTGTTTTAAATTTTAAACACAAAATCTCGTTATTTAGGAATCTTGGGATGCTGCTGTCTGCACAGCATACGAGCTATCCCATTGACCTATCATCTGGCATTACGATTTGATTAGAATAGCGACATCTATGAAATCAAAGGCAGTCAGAAGCTAGTTCGAGCTTGCAAAAATAATGCAACCATCGTGACGAAACCATGAACATAACATGTTACATAACAATTACATAATACTACATAGAACACTACAGAAAACCAGCTACCAAGTGCGGAAGTCATAGAGTATGTCGAGATCAGTGGAGACAAATGGGGTACGTACATTGGGACTATTTTGCCCGCAATAGAGCGAAATACTCTTATTCAATTTCCAAAAGACAACTGTGACCTCTTCGCTTGAAAATTCCATGAAATGCCAGGTATTGATCCAAAGTTGCTTGCCACAAGCTTAGCTTAAATAAAAGATAAGGCTGAAGCGGTCAAAAAGAAATGGAGAACATTAGCATCAAGGCTACGAGAAGAAGTCAACAAAGATATCGACAAACTTATTGAAGTTAGTTTTATTCGAAAAACTAATTACCCCGAGTGAATCTCGAACATCGTAGCAGTCCCGAAGAAAAACAGCAAGATCAGAGTATGCGTGGATTTTACAGACTTAAATAAGCATACTCTGAAAGATAGTTTTCCCATTCCTATCATCAACTATTTTCTCAATTCTGTTGCGGGTCACAAACTCTTATGCATGATGGACGCCGCATCATGGTACAATTAGATACCCATTTTTCCCAAAGATCAAGAAAAAACAACTTTTACCACAAAATATGGATTATATTGCTACAAAGTAATACCTTTCGGCCTCAAGAATGTCGAAGCCCCTTATCAAAGACTGATGACCCAGATATTCAAAGACCATCTTGGGAAAATAATAGAAGTTTACATTGATGATATGCTATGTAAAAGTCTAAAGGAAGAAAACCATCTCAAAGATTTACACACGACCTTCAAAATCCTTTATTCATATAAAATGAGACTAAATCCTGTCAAATGCCAGTTCGGAGTAAAATTGGGAAAACTCTTAGGTCATTTGATTAGCAAACAGGGTATCGAGGCTGACTCAGATCGCATCCGTGCCTTGTTGTCCATGCCCTCCCCAAAGACAAAGAAAGACGTCCAAAAGATAGCCGGCAAAATAACACTAATAAATTGTTTTGTCTCAAAGTCTTTAGATCGGTGTATATGGTTATTCGACCTTCTACGATAAGGGACAAAGAAAGGCAAAACTCAAAAAGATCTCGAGATCAAGTAGACCAATGAATATGAAGCAGCATTTTAGGAATTGAGATGCTACTTGGGGAAACCACTAGTAATGAGTGCACCCAAGGAAGGAGAAGAGCTTACGGTATATCTTGCAGTTATTGATAACTCGTTCAGCTCAGTTCTCATCCGACTTGACAAAAAGACAGAAAAACCCATCTACTTCATCAGTAAGACTCTTACTCCAACAGAAACACAGTACACTAAGATTAATAAACTATTCATAACTCTCGTCTATACATCGCAAAAGTTTGAACAATATTTCCAAGCTCATTCAGTTCGAGTAATGATAAATTACCCCCTACGCAAAGTTTTATCCAAACGAGAAAAATCCAGAAGAGTCTAACAATGGTCGGTTACTCTTGGCAAATACGACATACATTTCAAACATCAGCACTCTAAAAAAGGGTAAGCAGTAGTAGATTTCTTCATAGATTTTCCTGTAGATGACCCTGATTGGGAAGAGGATAGTACCGACATCAACGAGGAGCAGTTCAAATAAAAATCGGATTGGATATCCAAAAAAGATTGACGCCTTTTAACTGACAATTTTGCCGGACCAGCTGGATCAGGCATCGGGATAGTTCTTATCACATCTTCCAATGATCGAATTAAGAAATCAATCCAGCTCAACTTTGAAGCTACCAATAGCGAAACTGAATACGAGGCACTAATTCACGGACTGGATATGGCACTAGAGATCGACGTACCCGAATTATCTGTTTACACGGATTCTTTGTTGATTATAAACCATTATACAGACAAATATTAGAAAAACGGAAAGATTATAAATTACTCAGCAGCAGCAGTAGCCGACAGAATGAGCAAATTTAAAAAAACTATAATTGAACACTTACCTCGTGGAGAAAACAGACATTCTGACTCCCTCGCTTATCTTGTTGGAATCCTCGGAACAGAAGCCCGATATTTAAAGATTGAAGTAGTATCCACCCCCAACATTAACACCATCAGCTTAAATGCCATTAATATTGGGATGACAAAGGTTGAAGACGATTGAAGATAACCTTTCCTCACATATATCAGACCAAACAACACATTTGATGGCAAACTCCCCGAAGATATTAACGAAAGAAGACGACAGATAGACAATGCTAAATGATATATCATTGTCAACAATCTCCTTTACAAAAGATCAGTTACAGGGCCCTATCTCAAATGCTTATCTGATAAGGAGGCCCAAGATTTCCTGTACGATTTACACAATGGCACTTGCAGATCTCATGCGGTAGGACGGTCCTTGGCAAGCTGAGTTATTACTCAAGGAGTATTTTGGGTATAAAATGAAAGCTCAGGCCATCGAATATACAAGCAAGTGTGATGCCTACCATAGACATGGACCCAAAATTTGAGCTCCAGCTTTAGAACTCTATTATAGCAAAATTGTTTGACCATTCAAAAGATGGGACCTCAATCTCGTGGGAGAATTCCCCACTACACCAAAAAAAAGGAAATACCTCTTAGTAGCAACGGACTACTTCACCAAGTGGGTCGAAGCAGTCCCTCTGAGTCGAACACACGAAGACGAAATCATCAAGTTCATATGGGAATATATTATAATACAGTTTGGTTGCCCCCACCTCATCAGAATAGATAATAGACCACAGTTCGTTGGTTCAAAGGTTGTCAACTTCCTTAACCAACATAACATCATTCACTCTCCTTGAAATTTGTATTACCCACAAGGAAATGGTCTGGCCGAAATCACCAATCGTATTATAGTCGACGGAATAAAAAAGCGTTTGACAGAGAAGAAAGGTAATTGGGTACAAGAATTACCACACGTGTTATGGGCGTACCGAACAACACCTCGAGTATCTATTGGTTGTACACCATTTTTGTTAGCTTACGGTACCGAAGTAATCATCCCCACTCAATATCATCACCCATTAAGTGATCATGTCATGACAGACAAAGAAAACGAGTTCCAATTAGTGTATAGCATGAACTGGATTGATGAAATAAGAGATAGAGCAGTCATAAACTTAGGAAGGTACCATCAGGCTTTAGCAAAGCCATACAACAAGCGTATTCGTCATATAGAGTTTGATATTAAAGATCTCATCCTACAGAAGATCCCAAAATATAGAAGGGAACTCAATGCTAGGAAACTCGCAGAAAATTGGGAAGGAACTTTTATTGTTATCGGCAAAAGTAGTCGAGGCTCTTGCAACCTCATTACATCCGATGGAGATCGAGTCCCCAATCCTTGGAACACAATGAGATTGAAGTTGTATCGCAGATAGCCATCTCTCACAGTTTATATTATACTATTTCTTATATTTTTGTACGTCGCTCTTACATTAATGAAATACTTGTGCTTGACCGACCAACATCACAATACTATTCTACTATCTCATATAGTACTACTCTACTTTCTCTCACAGTTTACATTATTCTATTTCTTAAATATTTTGTACGTCGTTCTTACATTAATAAAATACTTATGTTTGACCGACCTACATCATAATACTATTCTACTATCTCAATAACTATTCTACTATTTTTTCCAATGTTGTACGTCATTTTTACATTAATGAAATATTTGTGTTTGACCGACCTACATTACTGTACTTTTTTCTATCTCATACAAGTACTCTTTTACTACCTCAAATATATATAGCACATCTACAATATCACAAATAACAAATGGGTTCACCCCAATTTTACTATTACAGATCGGTTATTGGTTAATACAATTCGATCTTCTATTACATTACAGATCGATTATTACTTAAAATAATTTGATCTTCTATCACATTACAGGTCAGTTATTGGTTCCCCAATGCGACTAACAGAATACTTACTTAAAAACCACAATTGGTTGATCAAAGGTCGATACAACTACCTATTATACACGGCTCACTACTTCTACTATCAGACAACACAAATTTCTCCACAATATCGCCTCAAGTGATATAGAAAAAGTTATTCATTTTTTTATACATCAATACCAATGCCCCCTCAATCACAAAGTTCAGTCAACGCATCTTCACGCGAACTTTTCCCACATTCCGAAGGTCGCAGACGCATTAGTTATGGTGCCCTCGCAGTAACAATTTGTCTTCCTTCATCAAATCTATTCTTAGTAAGAATGTCAATTTTTGACATAATACGTTCCAGATATTCCGTCCGCACTAGCTGCATGTCACACTTTACACCGTTTGCGATCATGCCATCATAAATCGTGTCTCTTTCTTTTTCAAGTCTCTTAAACTCGGGCGCAAAAAAGTAAACACTGCTTCCATTTCTTTATTGTACACTTCATTTACCTCGAGCTTACCCATGTCAGGCATGGAAAGCTCTATAATCTTTCCCCTCGCCTCATTTAGCAAACTTTCCAAATCCTTATAGCGAACCGCCACTAACTTTTCCTCAATAGAAGTTTTATTACGTGCTTTTATCACCATCATAAATTCATCCATTTGTCATAACATAGCTAACGATTCCACCATAACAAACTGACTATGGAGCCTCTGGTCAACCTCTATGTTAAGATCCCGTTGAACTGTCACAAGATTCGCTCCCAATTTGTCATTCGAACTAGTCAGCTTCTCCACTGACATTCGATACTCCATAAGGGTTAATTCCAACCCTTAAATTACGTTATATAAACTCCCTATCCTAGCCCAATAAGTTTTCACCAGCTCGTTCTATTTTTTGTTAACTTCTTCTAACTTTTTTTCTTTATCTTTAGCAACATTCCACATTCCTTCAAACTCTCTGGCTCGCTCATCTGCCTTCCTCACAATAGCTCGCAAACCAACTACTTTTCTTGCACACTGGCTAGTTCAGCCTCCTTTCTTTCCATTTTCTTGGACAAATGACTTACCATGCCTTGCCCCTTAATCATCCTCACCTCCATTTTTACATTTAACTTAGCTACATTTTTTAGTGCTTCACGATGAAAGTTTAGATCAACGCTCAATTTTTTGTTCAAAATACGTAGCGCTTCACACTGACTTTGAACCTCTTCCAGTTCGACCTGCATCAACAGTTTCAATTCACATACAAACCAGTTCGTACATCAAAATAGTTAACATATCATCATAGTTCACAATTTTATTCACAACAATTGTATACGATCGATCTACATCTCTATTCATATCTATTTTACCATCATAAATAGAATAAATTTATTTATCATCAAAATAGTATACAGATATCTAATGCATATCCAAGTTTTTGAAAAACATATATAATTTAATTTTACTCCCTCAAACTACGAGAGGACTACCCCCTATTTCCTTGGCCCAAAGCCAGGAGGATAGAGGTGTGTGACATGTGCGACAACACAGGGCCCGAAAGGAAAAGGGCCTAAAAAATAAAAATAAAATTGCCTTAGCCTAAAACTAAATAAAAAATTAACATTAAACCCAACCCACTTCAGATTCCACCACAAAACCAAGCCCATTATACAAGGCCCATAAACCAAATACCCAACTTCTTAAAACAATGCCTAGTACTACAAAATAAATTCTCTAAACTAAAAAAAATCAAGTAAAAAAGGCCCAATTTTTTTCTTTGCACAGGGTCTTATAAAAGCCAGGGTCAGCCCTGGCGGATGGATACCAGTCAAATCCCCTAGAGGACGAATGGTTTTGTTCACAACCTTCTCAATACCCTCTTAACCAGCCATAGCTCAATTTTTTTGAGCTCGTTGCACTTTTGGAACTCTGGAGTCTACTCTTTTATCCCTACAGATATTTAACTCGTCAAACACTTGCTTTAACTCGACCTGTTCAAGGACCACGCAGTCTAATAAGCTCATTTTATCAGGAACGCCTTTGGGTTCAGGACTTGATAGACAAAACCAAGGAAATGATTAGAAGCTCGTAGATAAAATGATATTCAATCAAGTTAGCAGTCGTTACTTACTCGAATTAAAATATTTATGTTTCAGGTAGAGCACTGGTTCATCTGGAACCTGCATACAATTACCCCTTACCCATACAAGATGGTCATTCCATGGTCTACCAGCAGATTCGAAGTTAAAAAACTTTGGCCTAGACGAGTCACTAAACAGGTAACCACTACTACGAGCTTTTACATACTTCATTTTGTAAAATTTTAGTACGTCAGCTGCAACGAACTGCTTTACAGACCGTTCTCTCTCTACCACTCATTCAACACCTCACACACCCTCATCATCTCAAAAATATTCCCATTTAATTATACGAGGTAGCTCTACAATGCATTCATAACCCCTTCCTAAAACCGTATACGACCTGGTTCAGATAACACAAAAACCTATTACTCGGGCCTGCCATACTATCCCCATTATAGTATGCAACAACTATATCTTCCCCAAGCCCTTTCTCCGACTTCCACAAATCTAGACTAGGCACTTGATAATGTACCTTTTCCTCCTTTCGCTAGTACAATGGTCCTAAACCATAGGCCTTGCTTCATTACATAATTCCCCCACTTCCCTATTAACTTCATTTTAAATTTCATATATTCTTTCCCTATCTCTACTCCTTCTGGATATATGTATAATATCTTATCCTCTGACCCTATTTAATTTTCCTATTCTACTATATTACTCACTTCAATGAACATTTCAGTCATTTCACCCACATTAACTTCCTTACCATCTACAGTCTTCTTCATGCCTCCACAATCGTCCCCTCTACCCGACGACAATGTTTCCTCTAGACGGCACTACAAATTTACTACTAGGCTTTAGGTTTTTAGAACGCATACTGGACCTACAGGTACACACAATTTATTATATATTGTTTTTGTATCTATGGCCACATGATATTCCACACATACAGCAAATAAAAACCCCACCCTACCCAGTCAAGCAATTTATTTTCCAAACTTTCCCCAATAATAGACACTCATATACAACTTTCCCTCTTCTTCTACAAAAATAGTTACTATACATAGAACTTCTACAAATATTCACAAATACAGGAAAATAATCCTTTTTTAGTCCATTACTTTCTAAAAATTTCCCATCCCCAATCAGTAACATACAACAGCGATCAATACAACAACAAAAATACATACTATTACTCTCTTCAAAACATAATAAGCATCAAAAATTTACTAACCTGTACTGGAAGATCCACAATCTTCTACTCTGCCCATAATTTTTACTGAGGATAAATGATTATGCTGCTTCTATAACAAATTTCTTTTACCAGATGAAGCTTTCACTACGGGATTACACTAAGAACTCAAGCATTATCTCTCTCTAGAAATACTGGTTATACCACTTTTCTCTATCTTTATAACTGTAAATAATTTATGAGGAAGAGAGAGATGAGTTTTTATACTCTTTCTCGATTTTTGAAATAACGGCTCTTTTAGATACGTGTTGGTCACCCCTACTACCTCTACAGGCACATCTTTTCGCCTCACAACATCATCATTACTTCTGTGATAACGTGTTCTGTTATCACGTCTGTCTCTGCCCTCAGCCATTAAATAATTTCATCCTTCCATCCCAAGATAATCTATGCGATCCATCAACTTACTTTTAGACTCAATCAAGATTATACCACAAAGTACGTCATTTCTATAAATAGCAAATATTCAAAATTCGAAATTATCTGCACATTTATTAGCATCAGACAGCTGTAATCCATAATACCTGCCACATAAGCGGTTAAACAAACATATTAGTCATACCTTTTCAGTTTACAGATTCAATTTGTATTATCCTACATTCAACAGATAACAAACACAGAATACTGCAAACAGATTACTTATTCATTTCGAGTTCCCAAAGTTCGAGCTTACATTCACATATAGTTACATTTAAAACAACTCGGGCGGGTGATTCAATTCACCACATGGAATTATCTCCCCTCCTACTGCCCTCTCGTCATCTTTAGCCAGTTTATCCCGTCCGATCTCTCGAACAACATCTTCTAGAAGGGTTGCATCCAGAAGCAACTCGCAGAACACATCACACCAAAAATAATGATCATACTCTGCATGCCTACCTTCGTCATCTAAACCGTCCAGCTGCAATGGCCACTTTGGTAACACAGCATTTTAAGGCAACAGGCAAAAGTACCACTCACAAAGTTCGACCACCTTAATATTTAGCCTACCTTCTACCACATGACGAGTACACTGAGAACGTGTTCTCACCATGATAACTTCTAATCAACCAAAAGTAAATTTTTCCTGTAGAAGAATACAATGCACAATACCAAAGGGTAAAGATCTTATATAGCCAACATATAGATCTTTTTGTACACTACCAATATGACATCTTTATCAGATTTTGAGGGAAGATATATTCTACGGGAATAAATATTTAGCAACAAGGATATTAGCAGATTTTTGGGAATATTTTTGACAACTATTGTTTTTCATTCTAAGAAGTATATTCTAAGGGGATATTATTCAGCACATGCTTCGTATAGTTGACGCATCCGAAAAGATAGAGCTCGCACATAATATTCAAGCCCGTCCAGAAGCAGCTCCAACCAAGCAACTACAGGACAATTATCCTTTATCCAACTACATCAAGGCATTTTCTAAACAGTTTGCAAGAACTCCAAAGGACCGTCAAATCACCAGGATATTGAAGTACAGAGTAAACATCATCTATCCCCAGCAAATGATACTTATATCACGCTAGTAGTATACTTTGACTGCCACAAAAGGGTACAGTTCATTGGAACTCTAACGACCTAGTCCACGAAAGTACTCATATTGACAATGACAACTGTGTTGAATACCATTGCACCATTACAGGTTGACAGATCAAAACTCCTACAAACAGTTCCACAAAAGCATTCTCATATTTGCCTCGTTAAGATCAATAATCCATAAACATACCAATCCCATCTCAAGCATTACGATCATGCTAGCCAATTATTTGAGTTGGGCTTCTCCTAGCAATCTTATTACATTTTCGAATATCTCTTTTCGAACTCACTTCCCAATATCTTAACTAATTTACATACATACCAAGTTCACCGCAGTTCAATTTTTTGATTCAACACATCAATTCTACCACAGATTGATGTCTAGTAGCTCACACCAATAAACTTCTTTCAATTCGACACAAGTAACCGTCTCACTTCAATATATTTTTGACCTCTAGAATTCTTTTCAATTATTTTTACTTTCAATCACAAACTTTGATCCATCAACAGTTCGAGTTACCATTCTCATTTTTTAGTTCGTTTTATCAAACAGGGCATTACATAAGTATGTTAAACATATATTTTTTTAGTTCGAATTGTAATACAAAATTGGCACACAATAAGAAATTTTTATTAGTTTGAATATTTCTTACATGATCTCAACTTTCTTTCAGAGTGATCTACATACTACATTATTCAGTTGGTTATAAAAGAGCCTGAAGACAGAGATTGGAAGCTCTCCCTTCTTCTTCTATAACCCCCACCACCCCCGCGTGGTAGAGAAAGGAGAATGATTCTATTTTAAAGAATCAACTCACCAGCAGGGTATCGGCGAGACTTCCTTGGATGAACACTAGCCACTTCATCCACCGCTGTAATGCCTCCTCCGCCAGAAGATGCATACTATCTCTATACCCCTGCCCCAACGTTACCATATAGTAAAAGTGGACCATTTGGCAATAATCGTCATCCACCTCCTCCACATCTTAATAAGTCATACCATGGTAGGTAGAATACACCGAAATTGAAGTAGGAAGATCCAAAGATTGGGTCCCAAAGTATCGAAACCGCAGTTCTTATACTTTAGCAAGAACCCTAGCCTCGTGAGACTGTCGTCTAGTTGTCACCATCCTTCCAACAGAAGAAAAATTACAGAAAAGAAAAGTTGCAGAAGCTATGGAATCAAAGAAGTACTTGGCGTCTAATAACTGTAACAACCAACCACAACAATATTTATACTGCAAACCCCATTAAAGATGACGTTCCAAATTCCCAATATCAGCATGAATTCCAACCCATCAATCTTGACCAAAGCCATTGGTTCTAGGGAACCCCACAACCACAACAGATATTCATGAAGGAATATTGGAAATGATCCCCAGGTATTAAATATATTATTAATAATACTTCTCAACCAACACCACTCATTCATGATGTTTCTCGTGTTCTTGGCTGAGAGGGGGCAGTTGTAGTGGCCTATTCCAAATATTGAACTCAAGCCTCATCTTCGACCTCATCAATATACAATTGCATGGCACACTATGGAATAACTACAAAGAAAAGTTTACTTCTCATTCTCGACGTCTACATCAATAGCTCAATTCAACAAACACTCCGTCATTAATGAAGCTGTTACAAAACATAAGGATCAGACCGTTACGCAATCAGTTCAAAGACTCATTAAATCCATATTGTAACATTCGTCATTAAGAATAGTAATGGTCGTCAAACGATCATATTATAAGACCTATAAATAGGACTAAAGAATTACAAATTAAGGAGATAAAATTCGACACAGAGAATTCTACCTAGAAACTCTACACAGAACTATCTAGGGCGATCTTTGTAATGGCTAGCCATCATTAATAATATATCTCTTTTTAAAATCCTCAACAGAGGTCGTTGTTTTTAACCCATTCAAAGGTTTGCCATGCTAAACTTTATGTTAGTAATTACTTAGAGCTCTAATTATCTTTGGTGTGAGAGACTAAGTTCGATATGCAAAATTAGGTTCTTACACTTCCCGAACCGGTCCAAGGTGAAGTTGAATCTACAGTGCTAATTTCAATAAAACGAATGGAGGGAAAACTTATAACCTTTTTCCAAGATGAATGATATGTTGAAGACATTAGCCAAAATCTTCATAAATGTGGTTCACACCGAATCCTTAGTAGAGATGCTGAATAAACTTGAAGTTATGAAGGTTGTCCACTTGGATTGTTATATGGGGCTGTGCGAGTGGCAATTGGGTCCGGTCGGGTCAACCCGTCACGGTTCATCCCGAGTTTGGGTTCTGAAACACCAAACCTAAACCCGACCCATTTATTAAACAAGTTAGATCTATAAACCCAAACCCGATCTGCAAATAATCGGATTGACCCGTATAATATTTAAAAAAAGAAAAAAGAAGAAGAAGAGAGAATTAAAGGGGAATGTCAGAGCCTTTGATAATCAAAAGTGAGATGTGATCAAAAACTCAAAGTAGAGAAGTTTTATTTTTCACTAGTAGACGATAACAATTTTTTCGAAAGCAAACACAAATCTGAGAAGAAAAAAAACTGATGAGATAAAATTGCAAAGAGATGGAGAAAAAAAGAGGATGCTAGAACCGAAGTTCTACCCATGAGAATACTAGTCTCAGAATCGTTTGGACTGAAAGACTCCTCATGAGAGAGAGAGAGAGAGAGTGCGTGCGTGTGTGTGTGTGTGTGTGTGCTTTTTTTCAATACTCAAACACTTTTGAAGAAACACAAAAGGGGAAAAGAGAATTTTTAGTTCGAATAATCAAGAGCTCGTTAGTGAACAAAATCGATTGAAAAAAGTAGAATCAGAGAGAGAATGAAGGAATTGTTACCCTATTTGGCATAACGATGCTTTCGAGCGACGAGGGATCAGATTAGAACATTAAATTTCAAGTTAAACGGGTTCGCGGGTCAACCCGAAATGGGGATAGTGAAACCCAAATCCGACCGTTATCTAAACGGGTTAGTTAGGTCGACCCGTTTTATCCCGAAATCCGCAAAGGCTAAGCCGAAACCCGCGAAATTCGGATTAGGTTAACGGGTTCGACAAAATTAACTTACTTGTCGTCAACGTCAACGAGATGTTTCAATGTCTCTTGCCAAGTCGGAAAATTACAATTTATAAATCCGACCGCTATAAAGAGTGGGGTAACCTCTGGATGACATTTTTTTCATACAACTTTATTGCATAAATAAGTCGAGAAATATATTTGATGTGAGTAGGTACACTAGCATTGAGTTCAAATGGTCTTGATTTTGTAAGCAGTCTTATTTGGGAGTAGTAAGTACTCTAAGTTCCTCTTCCGGGAGCTTACGGATTATGTACTTCTACGTACACATGTAAACAATAGATTGAATATGAGAGGTTCTCCAACGAAAACCGTTAGATTGGATGTTAGGAAAACATAAAAATGTCACAAAGTGACTCGTTTGAACTCCTCTCCTTGCCGTCTAACTTCTTCTCCTTGTCATGCTTAACCAGGAATCTCGGGTCATTTTGATGCCCCATTTAAGATTTACTAATCAAATGATGGGAGAGAGTGTTTTTAAGAAAAAACAATACATATCACACTTATAATCACCCCGTTTGTCTGTCCTCCCAAAACAAACTCGAATCTCTTTTATCCCCTCATCTTTCAGTTTGTTTGCAGCACCATCTCACGGTTTTCTAATTAAATTATGACCTTTTTTCTTACTTTCAGAATCTCAGTTGTTCAGTTAGTCTCAGACATTTTTAGTAAGAAGAACCCTCAGTCGAAATGCACAAGATCCCTCGAGATACTCGGCAACCCCTCTTTCCACATCCCCAAACTATTAGAGAATGTCTCAACTCAACATAAATTAAACATTCTTTTTAGAGATCTACCATTGCAAAGAAAGAGGTAGAGCTCTCTCTCTCTCTCTCTCTCATTTCTAGGGTTTCTCTGTAATGGCAAGAACACCTTCAAAGCAAACCTCATCAAGCTTAAACCCTCCTATTATGCGCAGCTCTCCTTGGAGCTGTCCTAATTGCAACTTTCTCTGGCTTCATCATCATCATCTCTCTCGTCTTCATACTTACTCACCGCGTCGAATGGGCGGTCGTCCAAAAGCCGATACAAGTACTCGTATTTACCCATTCCTATAAGGTAAAACTTCGAGTCATACCCACATTGTACAAATTTGTATTGCATTTGGATTATAATGTTTAGATGATTTGATGGGTTTTTTTTTTGGTGATTTGTAGAGACAAGGGGTAAAGATGGGAGGGTTTTCGGCGACATTTGCGGATTTGGATGCGCCCGAGTTAGAATGGGAGAAGATGGCGTCGGCACCTGTACCGAGACTTGATGGGCGGCATTGCAGATTAAGGATCTTCTTATGTGTTTGCTGGATACGGTACCATCGAATTGTGTAGAATTCTCTTATAGTATATAGATATTTTTTTGCGTATTTTACAATGTACTTGTTATGCTCATAATTTTTACAATATACTTATGTATACCGAATGCTTTAGAGGTGTAAACAGGAAAGCCACAAGTGTTTTGACATGTTTGATATAAGTAGAAGGGACTTCATAGTTAATATGTAAGTGGAGGAGAGTGGGTTGGGAATCAGATATGTAGAATTGTGTATTGGTGTAGCGTTTGGAAGTGTAATTTAGGAGTTAGAGAGGATGCATCCGGGATTGGATTGTGGTTGGTACTTGTAGGGGTAGATGAGGTTCTCGGAGTAAGAGGGGTGGCAATTTATTTCTTATTGAAGATCTCCCAGATTATATGCTATTTTTAGATTCAAACTCTGATTTCTGATTACATAATTTGACCCAATACTGGACGGACAGGAAGGTTAGAACTATAACTTCGAGACAGAAGGTTTGGACTCATATGAGAAGCATTTTTTGGCTATAAACTTTCTATCTTGCTCTATTCACCCTTCTTAAAACTGGCTCCCAGGTTAAAAAAAAGGACGGATCTTTGGGCATTAGTCTTACAGTGTAATCTACATGGAATGTGTATAAAAAAGTGTGAGAGACAGTAGATCCTATGTTTACGCCGCGAGTGACAAAGGTGTGACATGCGGGGCTTCTTCCTAGAAACGGTTAGCTTAACATGTGTTATGCTGGATAAGGTCTCTTCGATTCTTTGTTGTTCATGTCTTGTCTTATATTCAGAAGGAAACTATTGTGGAGGTTTATCCGATTTCTGCTTTTTATCTTCTATTAGTCGAAAGAACCTAATACTTATCAGAAGTAGAGAATTATCTTCTAGGAACAGAGTTTCTAACATAGTTGTGGAGAATTTCTAGGAGGAGTTTGTTCCTTTATTTTCAGGTCCGGGACGTTCAATTTTCGTGTGATACGAATTTCTTCGTATCCCTAATAGGTGGTCCCACTTGTTAGATAGCTACTTAGAGAGAGTTAGTGCTTTTGGTCAGGGAAGGTGTACATCCCCATCTTATCTTGTTGTTTTGTATAGTCTTTGAGTGTTGCTGTTTTGCTTTTCTCGTTCTCGTCTCCTCTTAATTGGAGCACAGTAATGAGTTGCCCGTGTAATAAAGTTGCCACCTTGACAAACCATGCTTGACGGCTTGTCTTGCTACTGGTTATACGACCTTCCAAATTGGAACATTTTCTAGGCCGTGCGCAACTTAGGGATGGCAATTTGCCTTGCCCCACTGGGGATCCACCCCACCCTGCCCCGAACGGGGCAGATTTGGTATGAGCTAACCGGGTATGGGGGTGGGGATGGTATGAGCTGCCCAAAATCCATCGGGGATCGGGGTGGATTTGGGACTGCTAACATAAAATCCGTTATCCGCCCCATTTAATATCAACTAATGTTCTTACTATTATACCCTTTATGACTATGTTTTTACTATTATACCCCTTATGACTATGTTTTTACTATTATATCCATAAGTTAAATAGGACGGGGATGGTATTGAGCTTATCTATGTGGGGCAGATTCGAGGATCCCCGCTTAATTTAAATGGGGATCGGGGCGGGGATGGGAGGTGGGATCCTAAGCGGGGATGGGATGGTATTGGCTCTCCCTCCCCAAATCTGTCCCATTGCCATCCCTATGTGCAAGTACTTATGACTACGTTGTTGGCCTTTTCTATGTTATTAGCCAAGGCTTAATGTATCAATTCCTTTATTTATTGAGTACTGCTGCTTGAGTTTCATTTATTTCTTTCAAAGAGCGCATATCATGTTTTTCTTCTTCTCATTTCTCATGTAGTAATTTATCAAACTCGATATTACCTATTAATATTCTCTATGTGGTACACTCTCATGTGGATGTCTATAATTTTACGGATAATAGCTGGGGAGGACGGTTTGATATGCCTAAACAAATGGCACATTCACATTTTGGGATGGTAACGGATGGGAGATACATTTTGAGTCACAGGACATATGGTCCCACAGTGCAGAGGACCTACAGCTCATACCTTTGTGTTGGACACAGAGACGAACATGGCGAGATATGCCTCCATTACCGTCCCTAGGTACACGACAATATATCAACATTAAATTATCCACTTAATAGCAGTCTTTGATGCACATAATAGGAGGATTAACTTTCATAATTTATATTATATCAGTGTTTAAAGGCAATGTGAGGATTAAGCCTTAGTTCGGTGTGAGGCGTAAGCCTCCCTTTTTCCTTAAAAACTATTGAAGAAAAGTTAAATTAATTATAAAAAACATAATAATAGGTATCTTACATACTTAAACAAATCATGCAAATACATTATATGGATGTTTTATGCTAGGAATTATCTTAGCAAGCATCATTTTGATTGTTAAATCTTACAGTCTTCATACAACACACTAGTATACA